>MU190957.1:918-32169 GCA_016904865.1 Pissodes strobi
GTTCAGGGATTAGGTAGTGGGGGACTTAAGCTGCATTTACATGGAGTTGTAAGTCCGTCACTACAGCGGTTGGGGTTTGGTGCGTTTTCAGATAATTATTGGGGATTTTCACACCCCAGTTTGTGTCCCGAAGGTTTAATCGATTTTTCGACATTCCTCATCTCAATATTTGTTTTCTTTTGGTAAAACATAAATTCTGAGCAGTATTAATTAATTAAAGTAGCGTTTTATTAACAAAGTTTCCATTCAACATAAAAAGCGCCAACTTCTGCACACTTTTCTGGTCGTCTTCTAAGGTCACTATAAACATAATAAATCATCTGTTGATTTATTTCAGCTATCTTCAGACTATAATCTAAATTATGTTTATAAACCTTTTCTTTTGAAAATTTCAAAAAAGTAATCGCATGCTTTTAGATCAGGGGACCTAGGCGGCTATTGATTGGGAGCATATCTGCGCCGGACATCCGTCTTGTTGAAAATAGGCTTTGCGTCAATATTCAACATTTTTATTCTTCAAGCTCTGTCAGAATGTTGATTAAGGTTTTCCTGAATGAAGTATGGACCAATAATTGTACTTATTGTAATATCGCACCATACATTTACTTGTTTG
Source organism: Pissodes strobi (assembly GCA_016904865.1). NCBI lineage: Eukaryota > Metazoa > Arthropoda > Insecta > Coleoptera > Curculionidae > Pissodes > Pissodes strobi. Next base: position 1,532 of record MU190957.1, read on the forward strand.
TATCTTTGACTAATGACTACCTGTGGTGAATGCAAAATTCGGATTGCTTTATGCCCAAAAGCGATAATTTTGGAATGATACGATGCTATTTGTGCCGAATGTACATTCGTCAGAAAAAACTTATATTTCTGTAAAAATGTCTGTTTTCCAAAATTCCTTCCCCTGTATCTAAACAAAAGTAGACGTTAATCATCATCACCTTCTTATGAGTATGATCTTTTTTTAGGTTTGAGTGATTTAAACTTATTTCTCTTAAAACTTTCGATTTCAGATTTGTTTGTTATGATGTTCTGCAAAAAATGATTAACAGAAAAAGACCAAAAAAATGGACGCCTCCGACAAATGAAAAAGAGTTTGAAAGTCACACCAGTAAATCACTAAACTGCAAACCAACAACAAACGACATCAACGCGCTAAACGATTCAATAGTAAATACAATAAAGGAAGCCCAAGAGAATTGTTATGCCACAAACCCTAAAGAGCACAAACTTAGTTTAGAAACAAAGCGCAAAATGGAATAAAGAAGATCACTAAAAAGCGATAAAGACACTGATCCCCAAACCATCAATACAATCAATAGAGACATCTCCAAAGCCATCAGGAAGGATCTAAGGCAGTTTAAAAATGACCAAATCATACAGACCATTGAAGACAATAGGAGCATGAAAGTGATGGAAAGGAAATTTACAAATGGCAAAAAGGAAATCTTTAAACTTAAGGACGAAACCGGAGAAGCCACAACCAACAGAGAAAAGTTGATTGAAATAGCCGAAAACTTCTACGAAAATTTATATAACAATCAACAGACAATTAATCAAACAGACTACCTACAAAGAAAAGTCCAAAACCAAGGATCGGAAGATATTCCGGATGTTTCCATAGACGAAATTCAAAATGCCTTAAAAAAGACTAGCAACAATAAAGCTCCAGAGGAAGATGGTGTAATCGCGGAAGCTATAAAAATAGGAGGGCCAACGTTAATTAAAAAAATTCAAAATCTGTTCAATCTGTGTCTGCAGAGTCATAACATTCCCGAAAACTGGAACAACTCAATTATGATCTGGCTACATAAAAAGGGTGATAGAACAGACCTCGAGAATTACAGACCAATCAACGATACAAATTATATACCCGCATAATAATAAATCGAATAGAAGCTAAATTGGACTTTTACCATCAGTCCCGAGAACAGGCTGCTTTTCGCTCTGGGTTCGGTACCAGCGATCACCTTCAGTGTCTTAAAACCCTCATACAAAAGAGTAATGAATACAACCGTCCTTTGGTGTTGGTGTTTGTGGACTTCCAAAAGGCGTTCGACACCGTGGAACTTCCTGCAATCTTGAGATCATTAAAGAAAGTAGAGTTGACCACCGATATTGCGAAATTATTGAAAATATATACGAAAACGCAACGGCCACCGTAAATCTTCACTCCACCACGAGTAAAATTAAAATCAAAAGAGGAATCCGACAGGGTGACACTATGTCACCCAAGCTGTTCATCACAGTTCTCGAACACGCCTCGGGAGCGTAAAGGAATATACATCGATGGGGAAAGCCTTAATAATCTTCGCTTTGCAGATGATATTGTCCTAATAACAGACAGTCTGGGCGAAGTTAAAGAAATGCTTCAAGAACTTTCAACGCATGAAGTAGGCCTAAAGATGAACTTCTCCAAAACCAAAATGATGACAAATGGTTCCCAGTGTACAAATACAGATAGGCCATAATAACATCGAGATAGTGGACAAGTACATATACCTGGGTCATGAGATGAGAATTCACAGAGATAATCAAACAGGCGAATTGACGAGAAGAATAACCTTGGGATGGGCAGCATTCAAGAAAATGAGGGATGTGTTTAGTGCTGAGATTCCAATATCCCTGAAACGAAAAGCATTCAACCAGTGTGTCCTCCCAGTCTTGACCTATGGTGCGGAGACAATGACTCTCCCCAAAGCATCTGCAGAAAAGTTGAGAGTAACACAGAGACGAATGGAAAGATCCATGCTTGGATTGACTTTAAAAGACCGAGTAAAGAATACTGTGATCCGCAAAAGAACTGGGGTGGACGATATCGTAGAAGGTATCGCAAAACAAAAATGGAAATGGGAAGGCCACGTCGCAAGATTTGAGGATGGAAGATGGACAAAGAAATTCATTGAGTGGAGACCAAGAGCCGACAAGCGAAGCCGAGGAAGACCCCACACTCGCTGGACAGACGACCTAAAAAGGATCTCATCCAGAACAGAGAAAACTGAAAAATTTTAGAGGATGCCTATGTTCAGTAATGGACGCTAAAAGAGGCTGTTTGATGATGATGATTATGATGTTCTGCTACTGAGTTCAAAACTAGCACGGTAGCTACATCATCATTATTTTATGATTTCCTAGGCTTTTTTTAGGTTTTTACATATCAAATTTATAATTAGCTTTTTAGACTCTGACGACTAAGAATAACTTTCTCGAGAAATATTTGTGCTTTTTATTTCTTCAGTTTAGAAAATAATACTCAAAATATCTAATTTTTCGAAATCATATTTGAGTTTTTTACAGTTCCTTTTGTTTCTTTATTTAAAAGCTTGTAATTGGTGTTTGTATTTACCACTTGTTATCAAGGACAAAATATTATAAAAGCTTAATAAAAGAGTTTTGCCTGAGAGCACTTTTATACGCATCAAGGTTTTGAATGAAATTTCTTCCCAAAAAGACTTTTTTTATGGCTAGGAAAAAATGTTAAATAAAAAAGAATCAAAAAAATTTGCAAAACAAAAGCTTATCGTTTGTTTTGAGGGTACAAACGTTTGGGGTGATATTTTGAAATTGATGACAAATTGAAAACAATAAAACATAACTGCGCCTGCGTACGACTAATATATTCAGGACAATATTGGTGAATTATATTTGCCCTATCAAACAGCGTTTCGGTCAATCCAAGAATAATAAACTAACGGAATGTTTTACTTTTTGCGTTGAAATTTCACTAACGTGTAAACCGGCTCTAAGGACCAAAACGTTTTTGCTTTATCCTAACAAGATTTTATGAAGCGCTCAAATATATTCAAACAAATATTCAACTATCATTATACCACACTACCTGTCCCCCAAAAAATGTAAAGCCCGCTCTGAATGATTAAATACTTCTCATTTCCTTAAATAGACTTCAATCATTTAGATGCGTGGGTATCAGCCGTTACCCTTCTTTTCGCACAATCAGGCAACAGGGCTCTGCGACGGTGTCGCATGGTCCTTGAATCACGTCGACTGTACTCCCCTACATTCGTCCCCACTCATCGACGGCTAGTCTAGCTGTCTCTCTCGAATGCTTCCTTCGTTTTCTCGTCCACGCGCGTCGCATTACGATTTCATTGTGAAATTATGTGTTACTTATTGCTCTCAGGGCAGGCAGGCAGGAGCGCACAGTACGGAATGCACTCGAGAGGTGCACCGAATTAATTTACGAAGAAATGCGCGGTGCGCTCGGCGCGAACACGTGACAGACAGGTTAAGCGGATATGATTGTTTAATATTTGATACAGCATTAATTGATATCGTTTTAATTTCTCAGCGTTCGCTTTGCACCGTCATTTTTTTTCGATTCACTTTGTTTAATGATGGTCAATATACTGTTGATTAACAAATATTGTATTTAAAATAAACCGAACACACTAGTTAGAAAAGACCATCGATGATGTGCCTTCGATAATCGATGTTTTATCGATATTTTTTTTTTTTTTTGATAGCATCGGACAACTATATTTTTTTGCGGTATTTTTCCTTATCTCGAAGAAGACTAACGGAATGCAAATTTGTCATTTAAAAATCTGTGCCCGCCATTCTAACAGAAATCTGCTTTAAATAATTATACCTTCGTTTGCATAAAAGAGCTATGACCTATAATATGCACATTACACAACAGTGCCAGGCACTGTAGAATGTTACACGCGATAGCTCTTTATAGTTTCCTTAAAAAAGATAAATATTTTGCTTTGTACTGCAAAACATTACTCGACCCGGAATTCCAGTCGAGCAGAGCAGGCATCGGAACGTTTTATCTTGTGAACATGATCCGAGCGCTTTTTGCAAGAACAACACGTGCGCTTATTTGGTACTTGCGTCATAATCATAATAGATGGCGATACGGGCAATTCCCTTTCAACAATAATCTTGTGTTGTGCTTAATTTTTTGTTTGGTTAGACGAGACCGGCCTAACGTTAAATAGATGTAGTTTGTTCCATGACAGTTGACCGTTACCGCCACATCTACTGCTTCTTCGTCATAAGTGTCTGGTTGCACCGGAATGGATTTCATTATTCATTGACATATTGCGACACTTCACGCATGGGCATGCGTAATGCGTGTAAAGCTTATGGTACGCAAGGCTTCTAATTTTTGGTCAATTCCTTTTAGAGTCTGGTAGTCTAGTGGTTAGATGGCTGTGCTTGTGGATCTTGTGATATGACGACGCGGATTCGATTCCCGTCAGTGCCGACAGATGTTTTTATTTTTTTAGGGTTATTTTTATTCCTTTTTTAAATTTTACTTAGTTTTGGCTAGTTTTGTTTGATTGCGCCCCGAAGCGAGCGGAGGGCCATGCGTGAAGTGAAGCAATAGTCAACGTTTCATAGTCAACGGAATCATATAATATAAATGCGTGAAGTGCTGCAATATGTCAATGAATAATAAAATCCATTCTGGTGTACCCAGACTCTTGTTTCTTAGTCCAGCAGTCGTAATTCGGATAAGACAAGGAATTTGCGATATAAATGAGTGTCATTTACTTATTGCCACCAAACAAAACAAATTTTATTGTCACCTTGGACACCAGTCACTAAACAAACCATATCTGAGTCTAGGGCCTAGTCAGATATAGCTAAAGTTATTTTTCAACATGTGCACATAGTCAATTTTTATGACGTTTATATAGGTAGTTTCAATGTATTAAAAGCTAAAAATTTATATAATATTTAAAAAATTATAGATTTAGTACCTACTCAACCAATAACCTCAGTTATACCGCATATAGCAGGTGCAAAGAGAAGCGGCTAACTGTAGTCCAAATGTTAACAATGTTGCAGAACTACCCTTGTTATTACGGTCCAGTGGATTGCTGACAACTGCTCTGGTAGTGCAGTGGTCAGATTCTGTGCCTTTAATATAGCGGTCCGGGTTCGAATCCCGTCGGTTTTTTTTAGTGTTTTTAAGGTTATGTTGGTAAAAAATTGTTTTCTTCATTTGGGGCATGCCTTGGGTGAGTTTTGGTTAGTTTTTGTTGGTTACGCCCCCATAGCGAGGCGTACAACCATTTTTTACTATTTATTTATTTATTTTGACAACGCAATTTGGCAACATTGTTAACATTTGGGCTACAGTTAGCTATTCCTGTGCAAGGGCCGTTTATTTGGACACAAAGTAAGCGCAATAATTTCATAGCAGAATATGCCTTTGCATAATAAATCAGGTAGTTTCTACGAAGCTCTTTGTGTTATGATTATTTTCTTTGTCTCAACATGGAGCGCACATGCCAAGGCTTTTCAAATGTCTCTAAAGGTGCGTTTTGCGTTTACACCTGAGCACGCACGCATTGAGCATACGCGCATGTATTCGTACGCGTTCGCAAGAGGTGTTTAGCCTTCGGCCTACACTGGGGTTTGAAAAACCACAATTATTTGAAACGCTTCAAATCCCACCCGTTGTAGCGAGGGATTTACGACTCTATGGAAATTAAACTTAAGTCCCCGCACTATCTAACCCCCGAATGACAGAGCCACTCGTCAAGTAGTAGCGAAAGTACATCCACCCCACTGTTCCGTGGTCTTAATTAAACCAATAGGCATGCACAAAAGTGACAGTTAATGGGTGGAGCTAGACGCGACTTATGAAGGCATATATTTTATTCTTAAGGATCATAGCGAGACATACCGCCTGACGAGTCCTGGGCTGCGCGCGCATCACAATGTTTACGTTTACATTTGTATATATTTTTTTCACTTCATACAAAGCCCTCCGCAACCAAAAAAAAACATCCAAACTAACTTAAGGCATGCTCAAAACCAAGAAGAAAAAAAACGTTTTACAAACATAATCTTAAAATAAAACATGTTTTGCTACTGGAATCGAACCCGGGATGCCGCCGTTTCAGAAACACAGCATCTAACCACTGAGCCACGAGGTCCACTGAAACCAATCCCCTGAACCATAAAGACACCTATTTGTCAGAAATGTGTTTATGCAAACATTGTGATGCGCGCGCAGCCCAAGACTCGTTATAATTTTTAAGAATAAAGTATAAGCGAGCAAGAGCGACAGGCCTGCTAGGAGATTCCGGGGTTCCATGAGGAGTGTGTGTTGCGTAACTGTTTTATGAGTTGACTTTTTGTTTTTTGCGTTATTTCTCGTAAGTGGTAAGTGAATTTTGAATAATTTTCTTTATCAACATTTTTCAATTTTGTTTTCTCTTGAAGCGAAACAAACCACTGACTGCGTTAGAAATGTAAAATGAAATGAGTCATTTGTTATTGGATTTTGATAATGCAACTGAATGGTCTGAAAATTAAGAAACTTCACACTCAGATGATGATACGGACTTTGTGGAAGAACAAGAGCCATCTGATGCCGAGAATATAGAAGAATCAGAAAGTCATGCTGGCCCCAACGAACCTGGATAAAGGGCAAAAATTGATACAAGCGGACCAAGGAAATTCGAAAAAGGTGATGAAGATGACATATACAGAATATTGTGAGTCATCTGCCTGGCCTAAAAGAAGCAGCGAGAAATGTGAAAAGTTTGAAAGCATGGTCATTGTTGTTTACTGAATGTGTGTATTTTGAATGAGATAGTATCTCGCACAATAGAAATAGAAAGAAAAGTAGAAACAATAGACAACAAGCAAAGCTTCCATAGTACTACTAATATTGTAGAAATAAGATTTTATTTTTGAGGAACCCAACAGTCGGTACATTTAAATTGACAAGAGCTTTGGTCCCCTAAATATGCAAATTCCTTGTACAGAGCTACCAAGCCTCTAAAAATATTTGTTTTTCTGAAGTCTTGTCTACGATTCGACGATAAAGTTACTCGCGCTCAAAGAAGGCAAGATGATAAGTTTGTGCCGATCAGACAAGTACCGGAGATCTTTGTGAGAAATTCTACAGAATACTACACCCCGCATGAATACTACACTATCGACGAGCAGCTTTGCAGCTTATGGGTTTTCGCAGCAGATGTCCATCCAGCCGTGGCATATGGTAAATGCAATTCCTTCTGTTGGAAAACTTACCACGGAAAATAATGAACCAGTACCGTTTCATTACGTCAAAAAATTATCAGAGCATATTCATGGAACAGGAACGAACATGTTGATAATTGGTTTCCTTTAGTAGACCTTTTCGAAGAAATGTTGACCGAAAAGAGTCTAACCATGATAGGCACACTGTGAAAGAACCAAGCAGAAAGTCCCCCAAATTTTCTGAGTGGATAGAACGAAGGTGAGTCGAAGTTTGCTTTTGACCATAATAGAACTTTGGTATCATTCACGCCAAAAAAGATTGTATTGTTATTATCTACAATGCACCACCCAGCTATAGTTGATGACGTTGCCAAGAAATCCATAATAATTTTGGATTATAACGGCACGAAAGGGAGTAATGATACCTTTGATACACTATGTCATGGTTAGACAACAGCAAGGTGCACTAGATGATGACCAGTGCGTGTTTTTATAGTATTTTTTACAACCTTAACATGACCAATCCAAAAGTTTGAAGAAGGAAATTTCTCAACACGTTTGCATATGGTTCGATAGAGCCTTATTTGAAATTGAGGATAAAGATTCCTATGTTAGGAAGAGGATTGAAAAATTTTATTAGTGGTATTTTGGATATTGAAGAGCATCCTCGTGAGACTCCTGTTATGGATCTAGGGACAGGTATGCTCAAAATGCTCAGACATCGAGCAAGAGCCATCTGATGCTGAGAATATGGAGAATCACCCCAACGAGCTTGGAACATCAAGCACAAAAAAGGCAAAATGTTCTCTGATGAAAGGCAAAAATAGATACAAGTGGTCCAAGGAAGTTCTAGAAAAACGATGAAGACGACGAATGAGCATATGACAATATTGTGAGTCAGCTGCCTGGCTCAAAAGGAGCAGCGAGAAATTTGAAGTCATTTGAAAGCGTGGTCGTTGCTGTTTATTGAATGTATTTTGAATAATATCTTACTATCGTATGTCGCACAAATGAAGAAATAGAAAGAAAAGTAGAAACAATAAAAATAACAGGCACACTTTCCATAGTTCTACTAATATTGTAGACATAAGGGCTCTAATAGAACTATTATATTTTTGCGGAACCCAACAGTCTGTACATTTACAAGCCTTTATGAAGTGTCGTTTCCTTTATAAATAATGGCGGATCTATTTAGAAGCTCTCTTGGGTATGCAAAATAGCGTGTAGTGCATATTTCGTTTCGTAAAAAAATTCATCATTCGATCAGTATTTCACTTCATGCATAATCCACTGTGGCATGACTGTGCGCTCGCTTTATAAGCTGCGGGAGTGCAACCATCAAAAATGTTCGCAAGGCATGTTAAAAATCAAGAGAAAAGAACTTTAAAAAGACATTCGCATTCTTGGATTGAGGCCGATATCGCTACAGCTGGATTACACATAATATAAACACTGGATAAGGTTAGTAACGCACGTCGGAAACTGGTAGTAGGAGCTTGCATTAGGATGTATATCGCTGAATTATGACAATAACTTACTCCATTGGGGCTACAATTTGATGCAGTTATGATTTCGGCTATCATTCTGACGTTGTTATTCTCATGTAGGAGAGATTAAAAATCAAAACTGTCAAAAATAAAAAGAGGGTTAAGAGCATCTAAATGTAGCCGAGTCTCTTTTGGATATGCGCAATAGGGTATTGTATATATTCCATTCTTATCATTCCACTTCACGCATGGTCCTTCGCTCGCTGTGAGGGCGCAACCAAGGTAACCTATCCCAACGGCGCATGCTCAAAATCAAGAACACAGCTATAAATTTGCATTTTCGGACTGAAGTCAATAACGCGACAACCCGTCCACACCATAACACCTGACAACCAATCGTTCAAATCTCTGGATAAGGTTAGTTTTTGAACTTAGTTAACGCCGTGAAACGCCAGTAAGGTGTTGTATCGGGAGCAGTTCTGCGGACTCCGGCTAGATGCAACTAATTGATCCGAATTTCAGAGAGCTTAGGCTTTAATTAGACGCTCAATTGTTGAACAAACCCTGCTCTGGATATTCACCATTATGCATATACAAATATATTACCAAAGTATATATAACTTATGCGCCTAACTTATCATAATAGAAGCTGCGATATAAATACCGAACCGTGATTCTACGAATCCATTTCGCGATACCCTAAAACCTAAAACTAATAGCTACCATGTAACCTCTAATTAATTTAAAGATCGACTGCTCTTGCTCAAAATTAACATAGGCAAGAATTTTGACCCAAAGAAAAATCGTCTCGGTCCCGGCCCGAGCAACAGCTTCCCGAAGAAATACAGGGTGATGCTTGTGGTATTTTAATTTATTATTACTAAATTTACCATATTAGTCTGATTTATGTCTAGGATAATGGTAAAAAGGAAACCAAAATATCCAAGTCCGCACTTATAGAACGGGATATTTTACATCAGAACCATTTCAAGTCTAATGAATTGTTTATTGGAATGACTATCACCATACACGACCCCAATTAGTTTATGCTATCACATTGTAACCCTTTTTGCCAAATGCGTTTATTCAGGCTTTCAAATAAGGGCTTTATATATTTTTTATATTTATGTTAATCTTCTGATTCTTGGCCTTTAATATGCTAACACTCAGTATTATGTTGTAGTAAGGCCTGGATTAAAAATACTGATGCTGAGATGCTGTATTTCTGATATGGCGGCCCGGGTTCGATTCCAGTGGCAAGACATGCTTTTTAAAGTTATGTTTGTAAAAAGTTCTTTTTCTGGATTTGCCTTGGGTTACGGTTGCGCCCCGGAGCGAGCGGAGGGCCATGCGTGAAAATGAAATATAAAATAACTCTGAAGGCGTGTGACCCGGTCCAACAACGTCTTGTCCGCAGTATACTGTTAAAAAAGCAGCTTGTGCCTACTTGAATCGGCTCGATGACGTCAGAGTGGCAACTTGTGGCAGCATTTCTTGATTTCGCGATTCATAGTAGTAGACCAAATGAACACCTCTTATGGCAAACAAAACACAAAAACAGTAGTTTGGTTACCTTGTTATTGTTGTTATGTTTTTAAATTCATCATATACGAAATTATGTATATAAAATTCATGTAGTGATTGTTAGTTGTGGTAATTTTTAATGCTTTTGCAATCTTGTTGCCGATACCGTGATACCGACCATTTTTTGTGAGGACTGAGAGGTAGTATGTATTGTAATGTAAGTAATATATAAGAAGTTTGTATTTTGCCTACTTCAGATCATGGATTAAAAAGTAAAGTATTCTTTACCCGTTACCTACACAATGCAGAATACAGGTGACCGCTAAACAAATTTGTCAAGTATTTTGAAGTTTCTTTCCATATTACTCATTTGGCAAATTAGTTTAAGGAATTGAAAACGTCAGTATTAGGTAATCGTCAGCTCTGTAATCAGTTGTAGTAATTATTATAAAGTACCTAATAGTAGGCTAATAGCAGTCTCTGCTAATAGAGTATTTATTTAGCCGCTTTCCAGTGCATGAAGCTTCGATCGCTATTCTCCTATCGAGCACTGTGGGACGAACTATGGGATCATGCACGTACAGATGTCAAATTCTTGCATTTGTAAATTTGTGATTAAGGTTATGATTAGTCCTTTGTCATATTCATAATAATGATACATATACCACTAGCATTTCCATAATGTTTAACATTGAAACTTATACGAATCTCACTATTTGATTGGCGATTATTCCCTATTCAAACTGCACATGATCAAGCCTGGCAATTTTATCAAGGTGTAGGCTCAGCCTAAGGCTGTAGCCAGAATCGGGACTGACGGAGTCAAGTTGACGCATGCGCAGTGTTCGTACTAATACAATCATGACCTATAGTCCGCCCCTTACGTATATGCCGGTATATGCCTTATTTAATTTTCGTGATTTGTAAATGTTGAAGACATATTTTTTGTCTTTATTTCCTTTGTAAGTTTGATTTATTCAAATAGATAAAATAATAAATAACAGAAATATTTGTTTTATAGGAATGAGTAATGCAGTCAGAAAATATTATTTATAGTAGTAGTAGTAGCAGCATTATTTAAGATATGACAACAGCAAATAAAAAAACAATAATTAAACAAAAAATTGAGGAAGGAGCCTGCCTTACAGCCGAGCGCCGAGCTTGCAACATTTGTACCTCTGTTCGCAATTGAGTGTCTGAAGAGTTCCATGACGTAACAAGAAATTATTTATTTACCAACCATTTTTGGCATTTAAATAATCCTCTTCAATTTAGGTATGCGAGTATAAAATGTAAAAATAGGGACAAAAAGTATGGTTAAGTTTAGGTAAATAAAAGCATTAGCCATGATATATTTGACATTTACCAGGCTGAAGTGCTTGGTGATGAGTCGCGCTCCGAAGCATAGCACACCCTGTGTACTCCAGGTTCGTGAAATACGAGAACTGGAAAGTGGCTCATATAATATTAGAATATTAACGTATACAAAGGATTAAAATGGAATTATGAAGAAAATCTGACAAATTAGATTAACGTAAGTTAAATTATTGACGCTGTGGGCCAACCAGAGGCCTGTCCTAGATCTCAGATCATCTGTTTACCTAAATTAGATTTAATTGATCTGCATAATCCACTAGCGTCTCGCCGATACAGGGAGCCGTGATCCCGAACTCCGTTTGTCAATTTTGTTTACACATTTTTCCACTTCTCGCGTTTGTATAAGACTTTTGAAAAAAGCAGGAATGTGAGAGGTTGGCTCAGGTGGCGTCTAGAACGCAAAGTATGGGTTCGACGCCCGGCGGCGCTTGGAAGTTTTTTTTATTGGATGTTAGTTTTCTGGTATGCCTTGGGTTAGCTTAGGTTAGTTGCGCCCCGCAGCGAGCGAAGCGAGCGCAGAGCAATGCATGAAGTGAAAATGTAAAAATAGAAATGTAAGCAGTAAATAACGCATGTAGCGCCATAAATCGTGCCGTTCGGCAGAAGTCGGGATTAAGGCTCCTTGTACCGGCGAGATGCTAGTGCATAATCCCACCTTTACTATAATTGCTCTGTCATTTTTAAGTAAACGAGAATTGAAAGGCAATAGGAAATAACAATAGGGAGATTTTAAGCCACTTGTGGAAAACGTCACGTTATATCACATTAAACGTTATTGATGGTAATGCAGTATCTTATTTGAGTGTGTCAAATATTAGTTTTTAGGCCACTTCTTTTTATTCTCCCTTACCTTAACCCTTCCCTTCATCGGTGTTTACTTTACTTGTATTTACATTTACTTGATATGTCATTGATACAACCATAATCTGAATTTATTAAATATTTTTATTTATGATGGAAGAAATTATTGAAAATGTAATTAGAAGACGCGATCTTGAAGGTGTAAATCACGATTTGATAAGAAGAATCATTATTAATGATATATTTCAAAATTCCGTCCATGATGTTGCAGTTCCAAGACCGATTTTTTCTTTAGGCCTCCATTGCACCTGTCTTCAATTTTCAACAAAATTATACAATAGATACCTAATCACTAATCAGACAGTTGTCTCTGCTTTACCTAATTATAAATTAAAATTTAAAAACAACAAACAACGGATCATATATTTCATATACGTATATGCAACGAATCATAGGTAAGAAGGTAAGTAAGGTTAAGTCCTCAACATTCAACGTTGCCAATAATTATTTTTGAAATCTGTTTTACAACATAATTAACAAAAAGCAGAGACATAATGAAAAAATTTGTATATACTACAACCACCAGCTATGCATTTTTATCTAATTAGTACATATTTTAATAACAATTGGATAATTACCTATATACAAGTTCTCTATATTGGGCCACACTGTATTAACTTTATCGCTTATTAGTATTACGTTTATCCTCCATCTAATAAGGTAACACGTTATCGGTTAATAGTGTAATCGGTTATGTTTGAGCTACTGCGCATGCTCTGTATAACGTTTAACGTTTAAGGTAGTAAAAATAAAGGGCTTAAAAAGTCTCTAATGTCTAGATCTAAAGTCATTATACATTATGTTCCTTAAAAATTATGGATTAATTTATTAACTTCAGTTTTTTTGCTATGGTAATATAGTTATTGGGGAGTTAGGAAAGTTAGAGTAGAAAAGAACTTACAACTTACACTTGAATACGGGATTTACTAGATATGAATAATTGCTTGATGATACGAATAAATAGAATCTAGCTATCATCACCACTACAGCAATCACGACAACAATAAAATTATTATTATTGCCGGATCGTGTAAAATAGTCGGCACGGGCACACATATTAGTTGATTTAATACATACAAAATATAATATAAGTGCCGTGGACTTTAATTCCAATGCATTCTATATATTATATTTCTATATTGTATATTGACAAAATTCCTAGACGGTCTGTAAGGGAAGCAGGGCTTTCTTTATTTGTATTAGTTCGGGAACGGTTTTTCGACGTTCATTTGGTGACTTAAACTTTTCTCCATGTATTTTGCTTGCGTTTTTGACTTTCCTGGAAGAAACGGAGTCAATTAGAGCTTTTAAAGTTTAAATGAAAATTAAAACAAACTCCCGATATGTAATTTTAAAATAATTAACCCTACCTTATCTTGACATGGATTTGTGGGCTTATACCATCATAAAATGGCACATTGTTTCGGTTTTGATTAATTTTTTATCATGTAGCCTTCGTAGAAAGCGCATTTGGGGGGACACTATCGTTCGACCAACTCTAGTAATATATGTTGCGAACCATGATGTTGTTGTTGATCCGGGATTTAGAAATATTTGTTTTTGAGACTGCTTGTTGTGGATTAGTATTAAAGAGTATAGGCACGATATAGAGGCGGCCTATTGTCGTCGTGTAGCGTGGTGGAATGGGAAAATAGGAAAAATCAAAAGAAACATGGGTGGTTTGGATCTCGTATGTCATCATAGCTCATGGGAACAGGTTGTTTGATAAGGGGGGTGTTTAGGTGGTTTGACCCCCCCATGGCTTCAAAAAATGTGTGCCCCCTTTTAACTTAATTCGCTGCAAGTTTTCTTCCTACCTAACCTCACCTAACAACCCCCCCCCCCCCCCCCCCCCCTGGAGAACGCCTAGCTACGGCCCTGTTGAGTGTGCCTGTCGCGAGTTGGCCTTGGCTTGTAATTAGTCAGTACATGAGTTAATTGGAAGGCACGTTTTAGTGAAATAATTGAAAAATAATTAAGTACCTATTCTTTTTGAGGTTATGACATTTATTTAAATAACTTGGTGTTGCGGTGGTACAGTTTTTTAAAATACTTCTGTGGGATCTCGTACACAACCCATTTTTGAGTTCTCACGCGGTATCTGTTGCTATTACCTTTGGTGCTTTAATGCTTTGATGCCTGGACTCAGTTCCATAACTAGGATTTCAATCAGAGTGTCTCTCTCACCCTTTGAGGCAGCCGAGCTGATTTGAGCATTCTAGCAGTTTTAAAAAACCTTTGGCAAAGTCCTTTTTTTACCTAAGAAGTCCCTCGTGGTTGTCCGTCGTGTAATCAGAATCCTTGTGTTCATCAGTCGTATGTTTGCCTCGAGAGCTGCCAACGAATCTTTGTTAATCAGCAGATCGAGTCGTGAAGTTAGATAAGCAAAGTTATTTTTTTATATGTTTAATTGCTGGTCAACTTATATCGCCATATTATCGACATCTAAACGTGTTTTTTCCTTTGCATATAGAACTCACCACTAAGCAAGCTAATTTCGCTGCTTCAGATTTGTGTTTTCTATTTTTAATAATTTAACGCTAATTTTAGTTTCCCTTTAATTTAAGGCAATTCTAAAGCATTTTAAAAATCAAAATAGAATATTTGAATAGCGATTTAGATCACGTATTTTTCGATTTCACGGGTGTTGAACGTGTTGTAATCACAATATTACTAGTTTGGGTTACGTTAAAACGTAATACCGTTTTAGTGGACTCAAGAAGTGCAAAGGGAACATGATCATGTTTTGGTAAATTAATAACTGATAATCAAACGTTTATTTTCATTCGTATTACTTATTTTCATGACAAATGATTTTTAGTAGGTATAAATCGTCTATTTTACTTGTTTTATGGCCGGTAATTATTGGTAATTATATACCGTTTATCTAACTTGTTGCATAAGAGGTAAATTATTTTACGTACCGCAGTTGGTTAACGTTGTTTTTTTATTAGTTAGCCTCTGTTAATTGGCATAACAGATACGTTATTTCGCAGAACAGCTAGCTAAAGATTTATTTCGTCTGACTAATCGAATATATATTATTGGATGCTTTGTTTTATATTCTGGAACAGTACTTTTAGAGGTGGGAAATACAGGTATTTTTGAATTTCCGACCAATTTCTTATTCTCAATATAGGTTAGATATTTTGAAATACATTTAATTTTTAAAGACGTAACTTTTGTTTCCTTGGATATTTAATTAACGTGTTTCTTTTTAAAACGATCTGAGACGTGAATTTTGAAATATTTTTATCCGCCCACCACATTTTTCGATTTTCTTGGACAATTTATTTTAACTACCACATTTAATTATGAATTACTCGTCATAATAACTGTTTTGCATTTGAATCGAGAAAAAGAAGGAATTCAAGTTTTACATTAAACCCAATCCGAATTATCCGATCGCAGATCTCATATCACTGATAGCGTGTAAAGACTACTTAATTAATCAATATGGTGCATTCCTAAGTATTTGTTCATACCTTTGAAATGTTGATTTATATTCAAATTCAAATGAGGGTGGACATATATTACCCATTTAACAGGTTTCAGTCGCCCCTTTACGACCAGAGGGTGTGCGGTACATTCTGGGTAGAAATTTTACCGTAATTTAGTGATTTAAATTCTCCTAACGGTGAAATCTATTAATACCGGTCCCTATGGAGAATATTACAGTAATTTTCGTCATTTTACCGCGAATTCTTCAAATGGGATTTCCGAGCACGAGCTTTCTTTTTCGAACGAGATGATTAAAAATGCCGTAGTGTAGCTTATAATTCCGTAAATTAAGTGTTGTGAGTCTTAAGGAAATCACATAGAACGGTAATAGTATTTGGCTTTTTGTTTCTACTACGCCCCAGTTTAGGCTGGGAATGTTTTACAGCTCCTTATCTAATCTCAGAAATCGCTCAGTTTTAACCGGCAGTGTGGGCCACCCCGTAGATAACCGAAATTTGGACGACCGGGCACACGAGGTCGTTCCGCTGGCCCTTTTCTCCGAATCGGTCGTCGATTGATTCGGGTCTTCTTCTCGCTTTGTCCGTCCGTCAGCCGGCGTGGCCGCGGGGCAGCCCCGATTCGGCCCCATTTAAGGCCGTTTTGTCCCCCGCTTCGCCGTCATCGCATTCTGGCGGCGGCGTTGCCGGTAACAAACAGTTTACGCATTCATTAGTGATCCGCACTGCTCTGCCACGCCACCGATCCGAACCGGAGCAGCTTTTGTTAAAAACGAATAGACCGAATGCCACAAGCGCCAGCGGTTTAAGTTTATCTTGGAGAACGGCGCGACAACGTTATCGCCGGGAGAAATATTGGCAGAAGTAATAGCTCGAAAAGAAAACATGAATGTATGCCTAAATCTAGTCATATAGTATCCTTCATATATAAAATATCCAGAATAAATGCTACCTACAGCAAAATGTATATTACAGAACTTTGAGTATTTTAATATCAATAGTCCCTATTAATATATAATTTTCAATCGGTCGCTATCAGTAATAAAAAGAATAATGCCTCTAAAATTCAAGATACCAAGTGTTCATCTCAGTGACGGTGCCAGCAGAGAGCGTGGTTGGGCGGGCACCGTTGCCCAACTTGCTAAGTCAAGCATTTGAGCAAAAAAAAATATAATTTTTTTAAAGATATCTTTCAATATTATAGACCTTATATGCCCTTTATGTTTTTATTAGTGGAATTTTTTTTTAAACAATATACTTAGATGTAGTTGCAGAGTCTTCTGCTTCTGCAATACCTAATGACACGTTCAGCCTTTTCCCGACCTCCGAATCAGGGGTTCAGGCGAATTGGCAAACCTGCCCGGAATATTACACATTTTTTCTGCCCATCCTTCAAATTTTTCTGCCCGGTGTCGCCCAACCGAAAACAAAAAGCTGGCACCGTTACCTCTGCCTTTTCTCATTTATAGTTTAAGAGAACCTGTTAGAATTTTGTTGGCTGCTATGCTGTTTCCGTTGACGCCAACCTCTTGAGATGTTTGATTGCTAACGAGTACGACACATAGTTAAAATATAAGAAGACTTTTATTGTGCGTAAAATTCTCGGGTATATACTATTTCATCTAAGTACTTGTAGGTATCCCTTAATGCTATGCTAATTCAGCCTTAGCTATTGTGCAACTTGGAAGAGAAAAGAATAACAACTACAGTTCCGGTCTTGCCGTCGAAAACCGAACACGTTGGAAACGGATTACAGAATTCGGCACGGGTCATCATCATCATCATCATCATCAGCCCTCCTTCATCCAGAATTGGACATAGGCCTCCTCCCTAGATTTCCAGTTGTTTCTATTCTGTGCTTCCCTTATCCAATTTAGTCCTGTGGTCTTTTTTAGGTCATCATACCACCTTGTTTGGGGTCTTCCTCGGTTTCTTCTTCCCAGATATGGTCTCCATTTTATAATTTTTGTACTCCATCTGCCATCCTCTCGCCTTCCTACATGTCCCGCATATTCCCATTTCAATTTTGTGACTGTTTCAGTTATATCTTTTACTTTTGTTTTGTCTCTTATCCCGTCGTTTCTTTTCCTGTCTCGCGGAGATATACCCAGCATAGCTCGCTCCATTGCTCTCTGTGTTACTTTGAGTTTCGATGTTATCTCCTTCGTTAATATCCATGTCTGGGCTCCGTATGTAAGTATTGGTAGGATACACTGATCAAAAACCCTTGATATTTTTTTTGTTTTTTAGTATATGAGCTAATTTTCCAAAAATAGCCCATCCTAGTCTACTTCTTCGTTCTATTTTTTAGCTTTATTTGTTTTGTTTAATGTTATAAGTTGCCCGAGATATATGTATTCTTCTATATTTTCTAGCCGCTGTCCTTCTAATGATATTTCCGGGTCTTCTTTACACATCACTTTAGTCTTCTTAATATTCATGTTTAGCCCTATTCGTTTCGCTTCTTCATTTAATTCTAGGATCATCTGTTTCAGGTCCTCATTATTGTCTGCTATGATCGCTATATCATCTGCAAACCTTAGGTTATTCAGTCGTTCTCCATTTATTTCAACTCATCTGTTATTCCAGTCGAGTTTTTTAAATATTCCTTCTGAGGCCAGGGTGAACAGTTTAGGTGATATCGTATCTCCCTGCCTTATTCCTCTTTCAATTTTTATTTTATCTGTTTCTGTGTTTACTCTAATTATTGATGTTGCATTCTGGTATATGTTTTTAAGTATGTTTGCGTATCGATGGTCCATTCTTGCTTTATTTAGTTCTTCCTCTAGTGCCCAGTGTTCGACTGAATCAAACGCCTTTTCGAAATCTATGAAGGCCATGCTTAGCGATAGATTGTATTCATTTGCTTTTTCTATAAGTATCTTAAGCGTTAGCAAATGGTCGTATGTACTGAATTCTTTTTCTGAACCCAGCTTGTTCCACTGACTGGTAGCTGTCAAGTTTATCAGTTAATCTGTTACAAATTATACGACTAAACAGCTTGACAAACTGGGAGAGCAGGCTTATAGGACGATAGTTTTGAAGATTGGTGTTATCTGCTTTCTTAAAAATTAGTACTACTATTGCGTTATTCCAGTCTTCGGGTATTCTCTCTTCTTGGAGGCATAAGTTATAGATTATTTTTAGCTTTTGAAGCACCACTTCCCCGCCTTCTTTTATCATTTCTGTTATGACATTATCTTCACCTGGTGCCTTGTTATTCTTCATCTGAGATAAAGCGTGATTTATTTTATCTAATGTGATTTCTGGAATCACTTCCGACCCTACATTCATAACTTTTCTTTGTTGTTTGATCCTTTTTGGTTTTTCTATCTTTGTGCTATAAAGTTCTTCATAAATTATTTCAGTTATTGTTTTGATCTTGTCTTGGTCTCGCTCTTCTTTCCCATTTTGTTTTTTTATAGCAATTATTTGATGTCCATTCGATTTTTTTCATTATATGTTTTAGGCTCCTATTTTCTTCTATTGTTTTTTCTACAGGTATTCGTGGTGGGTTTGTAGATCTTTTTTTTATTAATGTTCTTACCGATTTCTTTACTTGTCTATATTCTTGTGTTCTGTGTTGTCCTTGTTTAGACATTAACCTTCTCTTTTCTATCCAGTATTTTGTTTCACTGGAGATGGTGTCTTTTCTTTTATTGCAAGGTGCTGTTTTCAAGGATGTTTCTACTAAAGCTGTAGTTCTATGGGTTCTTTAAGTTTTTCTTCCAGTCCTTTCTGATATTCCTCTTTTTTACTTTTTAATATTTGTATGTCGATCTTCTGTTTGTTTTGCTTTTGAACATAGTTTTTTCTTTCCAATTTCTTATCGATCTCTATTCTTGCTCGTACCAAGCGGTGGTCGCTTCCAGTGTTAAAGTGGTTCAGAACTGTGACGTCTTTGACTGTTTCCCGGCTGTTTGTGAGGATATAATTAATTTCGTTCTTCGTGTTACTGTCCGGGCTAATTCAGGTCCATTTTCGCTGTGTCTTTTTGTGAAAGAATGTAGTCATCGCATACTGTTTGTTCTGCGCCAGAAAATTCATTCACATTTCTCCCCTGCCATTTTTTTTGTCCCAGCCCAAAGCCTCCTATTTGTTCCTCTGTGTCGTCCTGTTTCTGTCCGATGCGATGAAGGCATTGAAACCTCCCATTATGATTTTCTGTTGACATTTGACTTCATTGATGGCTTTGGTTATTTCGTCATAGAAGAGGTCAACGTCCTCATCAGGGTATGCCGATGTTGGTGCATAGCATTGAACAATCTGTATTTTGTATTTTTGGCAAATTTGGAGTACAATATATACGACTCTGTCTGATATTCCTTTGTATGCTTTTATGTTGCCTTGTTATCGTTTGTGTATTAGAAATCCTACACCTTTCTGACTTTCTAGTTCATGGCCTTTGTAGAATAATGTGTTTCCTGAATTTAGTTTGATGAGGTGTTCTCCTTTTCTTCGTATTTCTGATAGACCTATTACGTCAAATTTGATTTTGCTGCATTCATTTTCAAGGTCTGCTAACTGATAGTCGTTTAGCAGCGATCTATTGTTATATGTTGCAATTAGAAGGGAAGTATTTTTATTTTTCAATTTAGTCAGTTTTGTGCCTCACCCAGAATCCGTGAGGCTGACTGGTTTTCCAGTGTGGGATTCTGAGCTTATTGCTCTACCCGCCTGGGGTATTTGTGTTTGGGGCATGTCTTTCATACGGGTTGGGTTGTGATGGAAGACATGAGCTTGCGAGGGCAGGGGCGCTACTTCCCTGAGGTAAGTCTGTTCTTCATCGGGATCATGAAGAAGTACCTACCCGCTACACGGGTAGTGGAAGCTTTTTGCTTAGGAAACATGTTCTAATCCTTCGGGGGGAGGGGGGGGTGTATGGAAGGCTCGGCTGGAAGGTGTAAGGGGTGGGTCGCGTAGTGCAGGGTTATTCCTACTAGCACTACAGATTCCTACAGGTGTATTTCCGTACGCGGTAGCGTGGCCTGAGGGTGGTTATACCTACGGTGTGCGTGACCTTGCATAAGAAGTCAGTCGTGCAGTTCATTAGCTTACATTTGTGAAAAGATCGGGGATTTTCAGGGGCATAGGCCTGTCTTGCTGGAGGCTCCCACGAAATACTCCGCTCACACTGGAACAACGTGTAAATTATGCAGGAGGGTCGCCCTGCCTCTAACTAAGCGCCAGAAGAGGAGAGTGCTGGCAAATTGCCTCGTAGCAGTGCCATTCCACCCCATTGCAAGGGAGTCAGCAAACAAGAATAACAATTATACAGATAACCTGATTTTTGGACTTCCGCTTCGTTCTCGGTCGAGTAAACACATGTCGGTTATCGGCTCTTTCGCCTTTAGTTCGGGGGGCGCGTGGTAAACGTCCGGGAACCGTTTTGATGCCCCGAGGAAGAATCGGACGTTCAGCCGGAGGGTTTGAGCCCCCTACATGTAAAAGATATAAATGTTTGTGAACGTCCAGCCGGTGGTGTTCGAACCTTAAAACAAGCCGTGCAATTACTTTGGAGCCTCCAGGAGTATATACTCGACATATTGGAGGGTCTAAAAAGAGTATCTCTGTCCACCAGGGTGTGACTAATCTGGAAGGGTTGCTCCAGCTCTTGCTAAGCCCGGACAGGGGTCGTTACTACTACTACTATAACCTGATATTTCTACAAGTTTGAAAAATCATGTTATGAGGTGCACTTCCGGTCCAGCCATCGAAGGAAGAACACGTTGGAAACGGATTACAGAATTCGGCACGGGCAGTGGAAGTTGTTTGCTTAGATAACGTGTTCCAATCCTTCGGGGGGTGTCTGGAAAGTCGTGCCGGCTGAACAGTGTAAGGGGTGGGTCGTGTAGTGTGGGGTGATTCCTACTAGGACTTCAGGGAATTTCCGTGCGTGGTAGCGTGGCCTGTGGTCGGTCGGGGGTGGTCCCTGCGGGGATTTGAAGTCTCTGACAGAAAGTGGTTATACCTACAGTGTACGAAGCCTCCTTGCATAGGAACTCAGTTGTGCATTTCATTAGCTTATAGTTGTATAAATCTCGGGAATCACCAGGGGCACAGGCCCGTCTTACTGGTCTTTCCCACCGAATACAAGGCCCTTTAAACTGGACTAACGTGTAACGGATGTAGAAGGGTAGCTCTATCTCTCCCTAAGTGCCGGGCGAAGGGTGCGCTGGCAAATTGCCTCGTAGCAGTGCCATCCAACCCTCTGTAAAGAGGGTCATCAGATAAGATAAGATAAGTTATGAGGTAAAAACATAATTTTCTTTTTAGTGATGGCGCTGCAATATCCATATTTCAAAAAAGAAAAATGGTCTTTCCGTAAAGTTGACATGACATTTCTAAAATAACACCATTTTGTACTTTTTGTGTCACAATATGTGCGTAAAGTAGATTGTGTTCAGAATGGTTCTCTTAATTAATGTTTTGACTTAGGTCTCTAATATCTTAAAACTTATATTTGAGGCGTGCCATATCAAAACTGGCAATCTCCCATCCAGCTTAATTCTAGGAAAGCGAAAAAAACTTTCTACCTAAAATAGTAATGAATAGAAGGTACTTTAGTAGATTACCTATCGCGTAAAGACAGAATAGGAACCCCTAGAATAAGCTATATAATTAAAATTTTAGGTTTTTTATGGGAATTGCTGACTGACATAAATAACAGGAGACATTTTTGAACTAACTTAAGTTTACATCTACTTTTTCTTGTTTCACTTTAAGCGAATTTTTCGGAATTATCGCCAGATTAAAATAGTTCATATTTCTTTTCTTCTTGGCAATTGTTTTGAATTAATTCATATCATGGTGGTAAACGGGTTCCCTCCTTACTAAAATGTCTATACTTCTGGAACTTTTTATATAAAATCGCTTTCTTTCAGTGTTTTTGAAATGTATAGAGCTTGTTGATAACGGTCTCTGCAGCTTTCTTAAAATCGATAACTTCAGAATCTTTTCCAAATTCTATAAATTTTCCATCATCTAAGATCACTTTTTTGTACATATCCGGATTAATAATATTTTCATAAGTTCTAATTTTTTTCGATATTTCCCAAAACTTTTTTGGGCGGAATATATAAAGGTCATGTAACTGGAAATATGATCTCAATGCAATCAATATTTTAGGGACTTTTTGAAGTAACTAGAAAGAAGAAGCAGAGATCATAGTCATGTTCATATTTTTCCCTCCGCAACAATCAACAATAAAGTGGATATTTTTTTTCCAAAATCTGCATTAATAAGTTTATGATACAGAGCGGAAGCAATTTCATTGGATCCTTTTGTATGTTCATCTTCTGTCCAGAAGCTCTAAGCTTGTGAATTTGCTTCTCTATCATTAAAAGAGATTTCTTTGCAGCATTAGTTTTACTTTTAATCTTAAAAGTCAACTGAATGCAATTAGAACTGGCATCTGTAGTATGTCCAAAGCCAAGATTGAACCTTGTACTAAAAATCTTCCAACAAAATATACGTTCAACTTTAAAATTGTCAGTTGCCTGGATATTGTACATTCTGAATAATTTGTTAATGCTCAGCTCGAAACTAAGATACTGTCGAGCTGAGGAACTTCTACAGTAATGTGATCCATGACTTTCAAAAGGTTTAAGGTAAATTATAATAGCTAAACGCTTTTCATTATATTTGAATGATTTGCGATCACCACCCCAGTTTTCATAAAATGTTTTAGAACCCGTTAGATTCGACATCTCTTAAGATTTAATGCATTCAGGAAAGTAACTTGGGAGACAGAGATTAAGCTGCCTTCTGCACCGCCGATGAAGTGCTTAGTTTGAAACTATTTTCTAGAGTGTGATTAGTTCGACGCCTTTTGACATATCGTGTTTGAGTGGACTGTTTTAGCTTGTTGCAACTTGAGTAGGATCTATCATGGAATTTCTTTAAATCTCCCATGTTAAGTGTACTACATTGCAAGGCAGCAGATTGATGGTTACAGTTCGTACTGATGGACAGAGCAGTTGATTTATACCTAAAAACCAGCTTCTCTAAGTAGCTGTACTTTCGCATAATATCTGCCTTTGTAAACTCTGTCATTTTCTGCAAAGATCGCTTCCATTCTTTTGGATTCAACATTTTTTTCTGGCTTTGTCTCCTTCAGCTTTCATTAGATGGGCAATATTTCTTGAAAAGCATGTTCTTAGCCCTCATCATGAACTGACTTGTCACAAGGCATTAGAGTAGGGTCACGTGCGTAATCTATCGCTTTGTATCGGCTGAAATGGATATTGCTAATATTGCGGTAAATATGGTGGCGATTGCTCCTTTTGCAATCAACGTCGTTTTTTAAATTAGATTTTACTTTTTTTATGTTCGGCACACACACAAAAGGAACCCCATGCCACTCAACGAGCGGTGCGTGTGCGGAGAAGATGATTTACGATGGACTTGAAGCGCTGTAGATTGTAGTTTTCGGGAAACACGTTACTCGGAAGTCCATTTCAGAGCGAGGCACGTCCTAGGTGTTCGCAGCTGAATCGTATGTTGATGAGCAGCTTGTGTCTGACGGGTATTTCTGTTTGGGTTAGTTTGGGTTGGGTGAAATCATAAGTGGAATCATAAGTGCCAGCTCGTTCGAACACCTTCTGTCTAGTATCGATGGTAAAGAGACAGGTCTGCCACTTTTCTTCGATGTTCAAGGCTATCAAGGTCTTTAGTCAACTCTGCGTCATCCAAAAGACGGACTGCTCTCCTTTGTATGGCGTCCAATATATTGAGCAAGTGTTTGGGTGCCGAGCTCCACACATGGGAACAGTATTCCAGAGATTCTATAGATATAGAGCAGTAAGAGATGATGGAGCACTGCTCCATAGAGTGCTCCTAGCTTTTGTGCTGCTGCCTTGGCGGTTTTGGTGACGTGATTACGCCCCGACATGTTGTTTTCTACGTTGATGCCCAGCAAGCTTATGGACGAGGCCAGAGTCAGTGTTTGTCCTGTGATTGATAAACCAGGTCCTGCGGTCCTTGCTTTTTTGAGAAGACAGCCGCTTGAGTCTTTCCTGCGTTAAGCTGGACATTATTTTCCCATTCCCAGTCCACGATGGAGTTGATATCCTCACTGATGGCAGCAATTTGATTTTCTCGCTCGCGTTGGGAACGAGCAGCGGTTATTGGAGTCCGCGACATGAATGAGGATATAAGAGTGCTGTCATCTGCATCTGAGGAACTCCAGCATTGATTTTAAATTCCTCCGACAGATGTCCTTTAGTGCCAACTCGGATGCTTCGATCTCTTAAGGAAATGGAAAGCCATAGAAGTAGTGGTGGTGGTAGTCCGTATACTGTCAATTTCCTCAACATTTCGTCATGCCACACGCTATTAAATGCATTTGATATGTCGAGAGCCACTGCCCGAGATTTGCCGTAGCTCTCGATGGCTTTGGTCTATAGGTAGGTCACGTTGATCTGTGGAGATATTGCTGAATTTGATACCAATACATTTTATAATTCAATAGAGAAACATTCGAAATACACTAGACGAGAAAAATCTGAACTTTGACCAACATTGGAGATTGCTGATTTTGATATGACACGCCTCTTGTGAAGATGACATCTTATGGGTATACCTTGTAAACGACCTCCACCGCTGGTGAAAATGTATCCCTCCATTCAAATTAACCAAGCTGCGATTTATACATATATCGGTTGAAGGTAGAGAGAGCTGTGCGAGGCAAGGGAGGTTAGAGGGAGAAAGAGGAAGATAGAGAGCATCGGTTGTCGCCAGCGTCAGAGATATGATTCGTTACCGGTTACGGCGATAGAGAGCTGCGAGGCGCCAACAATGCAACAATGCAAATCGCGTGAATATGGCAACAATCAGCCGAACGGTGCATATTGCAACACCTTCCTCCTTTGTTGCGAGAGGCGAGGACATGTTTGGTGTATTGAGATAACGATGTTTGTATGGAGTATCGCGTTGCGTTGCCGCAAATAAACGGCTTTTCAGTTTCTTCAGTTTTAATCTGCAAAAGGGATTAACGAATCGAGTTATAGAATATACATAAAAACTGTTATTCTGTTTTATGGCCATTGGCACATTCTAGCCGTTCCGTTAGCCAGGAATGGGCTGATTCAGTGTCATGAGCTGGATCAGTAAACCACTGCTGGTGTGAAAAAAACTTTTTCAAAACTGAATAGATACACAAATAATCTGATTATTCCTTACCACCACTATCACTTAATGAATCCATTTAACACCACCTGCACTTTTCAGCAAACTGAAACCGGCCTGAAGCTGTACAGCAACATGGAGTCACCACCTGCGAGCTGTATCTACTACTGTTACCATGGGCGCCGGCAGGTGAAATTCCAGAGGGGGGGGGGGGGGCAAGTCAATGTGAGGGAAAAGCTTCATGCAGGTGCCGCGGCGGAGAGGGTAAAATTTTATTGTTGCCCAAAAGTCATTAAAATCGTTAAAAAAACACGCCTTCTACGAGCGGACGAAGCGGATTTTACCAAGCATTACTGACACATTTCCCTAGTCAATTAAACGTAGAAAGTAGGGCTGCGCAACAGGCAACTGGCAACTGGCAACAATTGTAATCTGGAATTGGACCTCGCTCTTAATGATATAATATAACAATCGAATCTGCAATCGTTATAACTCTTTTTCTTTTTCTTCGGTTAGGTGTAATTGAATTTAAAAATTATATTATTTGTATTCAAATATTGCGGAAACTGTTGGTAGCCCATGGGGGGGGGGGGGTTATATTTTCCCCTCACAGATGCGCCGCTGGGGCAAAGTGAACATAGATTGAAACTTAAATATTTTTATTGTCAAAAATACATATATACGGTTTTGGTTTGCTTGACTTTAACTTAAACTTAACTGTAGTCTAACTTTGACATACATTTTTTGATTGGAAATGTATCTGCCTTAAAAAAAATATCTTATGAACTATGGATGTGCATACCTATATTTTCCTAATCGGCGAAAAGTAATAGCAGATGACTTCTTTTTCGTGAAAACCGATTTATTGCGTTTTCAATAACTCTGTCTTTATTATTATTCTCAAAGTCTCTGTGAATGCTAAGCATACAGAGACCAGAGAGTCTTTCCTCAGACATAGTTAATCTCAACCAGGTTTTTACACGTCGGAGGGTACTGAAAGATCTTTCAATTGTTGTTGTGGTATTGTAATAAAATAGTCAATGTAATTTTCAGGTACCTATGCATGTTTCACTGAATAATTTGAAATGTACTTTTATACTAAATTTTATTTTGATATTCCAGGGGGGGGCAACCGCCCCCCCCTTGGCGGCGCCCATGACTGTTACTCCTTCCACTTTTTCATTTACTGTACACACATGTCTTTCCATTTTTTCTTATAAATTTTTCTATTCTTAGATTACCACCACTCTTCCTCTTTTTCGACACTTGTTTCAAAACACGCAAGCTCGATTCACATACCTATGTATTTTATGTGTTTTTATTTATGTTTTAACAAGCAGCGTAACATGTGTAGAGTATAGAGAAGTCTTTTCGATAAAAGAGGATTGCAAATGGTTTTGAGGATAAGAGGTTCGTCGGTGTTATTTTTGTGATTTACAAAAAGCTTTTGACTGTGTATGTCATGAAAATCTTTTGAATGATTGTCTGGCTGTGGGGAATTAACCAGAGGTGTATCCCAGGGATCCGTTTCGCAGATGACACGACATATACTTGTTTCAATGAGGTATTGAATGCCCTAGAAAATGATCTTTTACAGACACAGTCAGGACTAGGGTTGTGGTTCTCAAATATGCATCTTAGCCTTCGCAACTAAAAATACTTTTCTCTCATAGAGGCCTCTCATGTGCACTCCACTTAGAGAGTGTAAAATGTTTGGGGATTCATTTGGATCCCTTGTTATCTTGAAAATCTCACGTCGAATTTATTTGTAAAAAAATGTCAACGAACATCTTTCTTTTAAGAAACTTAATGGGTATTGTCCCTGATATAATACTGAAAACTGCATTTCATGCTCTTATTATGTAGCACGATGCAGGCTTATGTATTAACATTCTTCGGCGGCTAAACAAGTGTTTGGTTTGCAAAGAAGAGCTCTTCGTGTAATCACAGGGACTCCATACGTGAGAAAAGGGTTCAGAAAACTAAGAATTCTTACTCAACCCTCTTTGTATGTCTTCCAGTGGCTGATTTTTGCTAAGGAGAATTTAAATGTTTATGACACACATAACAGCCTTCATCAGCACAATACCAGAAACAATTATTGTGAATTGATTTTACCAGGATAAATAAACATGGGATAAAATCATTTTTAATTGATCATTCTTTTTATGATTTTAATGAATATTTGTCTGCCGATTTTAATGTGTTAAATGAAAATGTTTGATGTTGTATTTGTGAATTTTATTGTATGCTATGCTGTGTTATTTGTGGTCAATTATCTTTGTATTCTTACTTTACTAGAATATTATTGACTTGCTGATGATTGTAAGCACTTGGTATTCTATTCTATTCTTTTCTAAAACGCATAGTTTTAGAGATATAGGCGAAAAATTGAAACAGGCCGAAGCGCACCAAGTACAATAAATACTAATTCTGGATAACTTTGCCAAGGACATAAATACCATGCAGGGCCGGACTGGGCCTGAAAATCGGCCTGGGCGCCAAATGGAATTACTGGCCCTCTCCACGGGCTCTCATATTTATTTTAAATAGGAGTAGGCGTTTTAAAATTGTATGAATTTATGAATTATTTTCATTTAGATGCATAATTTTGAAAAGGATAGGTATACAAAAAACGCAATATCGGCCGTGTTTGGTTCTAATGAATTTTTTTGAGAAACTCTCTGACCCGCCGCGCCGATTTTGTTTTCGAGGGGGACATTGATTATTGAATAACAAGGTCATCTTCATACCTGCTGCCCTCTAAGAGGGGGTGACAGCACTCCTAAATTATTAAATGAAAAGGCGGTGCTGAATGTTATCTCGTTTAAATGGGCTTTTTAATTCCTACATTTTGACGTTTCATTTTTAAAACTGATCAAACGGTTACAAAGTTATGGGCCCTTTATTCTACGTCCTACGTCTTTTTTCGACTTTAAGAAGTTATACAGCGTTGTTGACGTAGAAAAAATTGGTTTCTATGTTTCTACCTTAACTTTGTATACCCTATTTAATGACATACATTCAAAAATAATTTCTTTGTGACATAAACATTGAACTAACGAACTAATCGATGAATTATGGATTTATATCAAGAGTAATGGATAAAAATCGTTTGTTTGAATTAAATAAAAAAATAGATGTTCCCTAGATCTTGATGTACTTATTATTTGTTACTCAATGGTCTAAACAAGATCGAGATTCAGTGGACTTGTATAAATGATTCATGAAGAACCGAACCTCTTTGAATATAAATTGGAAGTCCATTGGATAATAATATTTATATGTTGGCTGTCTGGTATGCCTTAAGTCAAGAACACTTCTACAAAAGGATAAAGCGCTCAAAAAATTTTAGGTCATGACGTCATGAATGTGAGCTTTTGCGATTTGGAGCGAAGATGTAGAAGGGGGGGGGGGGGGGGGTGGAGGGGGGAAGGGTAATCGGGATCGAGGCGGAATTGATTGCAACGCTGTCAGACTTCTACGATAGTAGCGTATATTAGGATGCCCGTATATAAAGAATGTATCTCTTACATTACACTTTCTCCAATAATGTTAAAAGTATATTTCCATAAGATGTTCTTTGCTCTTTTTATAATGTGGCATTTTGTAATTTACTTGTTTCATTATCTAATACTACTACTTTGTTCGTGCACTTTCCTGAAATAATACTTGCCTTATAGAGCCGGCAACAGCAAGACCTACAAATAAAGGAAATTAAGAATAGAAATCTCACCAAAATTCTAATAAACTCTAAAATAGCGCGTGCAAACTGCTTACCCCGAAAAAAATCAAAACATATGTGGAACTGCCGAAAAAATCGAGGTAACTAAAAAGCAGCCTATGAGTCCTGTACTCCTATATTATGCCGGTTAAAAATAAGAAGAGCACGAGTCAAGAGGTCATAGTTATTTCAAAACCAGATGAGGCTCAGACTCTGCTAGGCTGGCAACGTACCTACCCTATAACGTATGTTATTTATGATTCCACACCAGCGTTCGTTCTCGTGTCGATGATGAGTTGACCCGGGCTATTTACGTCTCTTTTTTTCATAACAGATGAGACAAGAATGGTACATGCTGCGATTGTTTTTCAAAGAAAAGAGATGTGCGATGTCTACGGTGCCGTGTGGTGCGTACTACATAATATGTAGTACGTATTAGAAGTTGTAGAGTAGCAATTGGCAGCGGTATAATACATATTTTGATAAATAATTGTAAATATTGTTTTTGATAAAAATACAGATTCTTAATAAATTATGGGGGGGCTAAGCCTCTCTTGCCTCCTCTGACGAGCCGCTACTGGTAGTAGCGAATATTAGGACGCCCGTATATAAAGAATGTATCTCTTACATTACATTTTCTCCAATACTGTAAAAAACATATTTCCATAAGATGATCTTTGCTCTTTTTATAATGTGGTATTTCGTAATTTACTTATTTAATTATTTAATACTATTACCTTGTTCGTGCACTTTCCTAAAATAATAATCTCCTTATAGAGCGGGCAACAGCGCGTGAGACGGAGACGATGTAACAGAAAGAAGAAGCAAAACAAACGATTAGTTTGCAAAT
>JAEQML010053938.1:0-39253 GCA_016904865.1 Pissodes strobi
GTATTGTAGAGTGTGATCCAGAACGCCATGAACTGATTATGTCGAGTAATGAGCAACGCATATTCGTAAACTATTCCTACTGTAGGGTATTTGATCAGTTTCTTATGCTAAGGTGTTACAAATGTGGAGAATATTATCATAAGGCTAATGATTGTAAGAATGGAGACAGATGTTTAGTCTGCATGAATCAGAGACATGAATCCGAGCAATGTAATGAAAAAAAGAATTGCTGTATTAACTGTATAAAGTCGAATACAAACTACAGTACAAATTATAAAACGGACCACTCTATATTTGACTATAACTGTCCTATCTACTTAAAGAAAGTACAACAGCAAAAAAGAAGACTAAAAACTCTATTGTAGCAATCACGGAAGTCAGAGCAAAAGGGAAGAGTTGTTATTTTCCATCAAAATGTGCAGTGCCTAAAAAATAAAATTGATCAGTACAATGTGCTGCTTGAAGATAAAGACTATGACATTGTTTGTTCCACTGAGCATTGGCTGACTGGAAACGAGTATAAAGTTCTGAAACTTGACAATTATATGTGTGGGAGTGCTTTTATAAGAAATGTACATAAATGTGGGGGGTGCGCCATATACTACAACAAGAAATGGTGTGGTTTTGTTGAAGAGATAAAATGGGCTTCGAAATATGCTAAAGAGCTTAGTTTTAAGATATGTGCAATCAATATTCATCTAGGTCAGGTAATTATTAAACTATTCTGCGTATACAAGTCGCCGCAATCAAATATTGATGATTTTTTCTCACAATTGGAGCAGCTTCTATTTGATACCTCTATAAGTTCGAAGTCGGGAATTGTGATTTGCGGTGACATTAATGTTGATTGGCTGTCTATGAGTGGTGCGAGAGCTAGGTTGGAAAACGATTTTACGTCGTATGGCATTGTTAATTTGATTAAAGATCCAACTAGAATTACCGCGTAAACTGGCTCTTGCATTGATTATATGTGCACTGACTTTGACTTAGAACGAGTTGGATGTAATGTTGTTCATAATGGACTTTCGGATCATTCAGCACAGACTTTAAGCGTATTAACAGATTTAGTTAATTACAATGATGATCAATGTATAAGATTCTATAATAAGAATAATTTCAAGGTACTGTTCGGTTATTTACAGTCTGAAGATTGGCTTACAGTATACGAGCGGAATAATGTAGACACTGCTTTTGAGAGTTTTATAAATGTAATTAAATATTATATGAATTTGTCATTTCCACTAAAAAAACTCAACAGCAGAAAATATAATGCTACACCATGGTTGACGCTCGGTATTAAAAATTCCTCAAGAACCTTAAAAGAATAATTTAGAAAAAAAAATTAGTCGAATAACCAGTTAGATAAAGTTTTATATAACTGCTATAAAAAATTTATAACAAAACCATTGGATTAGCAAAAAAAATGTATTATGATAATTTGTATATGAATTCTGATAACAAAAGTAAAATTGTATGGAAAATTATTAATATGAACATTAATAACAAAAAAACATCAAAGCAAGAAATAGTTAGTTTGGAGACCGAGTTGGGGGTTATAACGGGTAATCGAGATATTGCAACGTATTTTAATGATTATTTTATTGACCTGTCAAATAAAATCACATTGCCTCCCGCAAATAATGAACCAAATGAGTTTAAAATAAAAACAAATGACTCAACAATGTTCTTGGATGCAGCTTCAGAGATCGAAGTATCAAGAGTCATTGAAGCCCTTAAAAATTCTTCATCTAATGGAATTGATGGCATAACTTCTAGGGTAATCAAAGAAGGCATTACATTTTTTATAGCACCGATCACATATTTAGTTAATTTATCTCTTTCTGAATCGATTTTTCCCAATACACTTAAGATCGCAAACATAGTACCTGTGCGTAAAAAAAGGGGATACTAAAGATGTATCTAATTACAGACCAGTGTCAATATTACCTACTCTTGCTAAAATAGTGGAAAGAGTAGTTTATAATAAAATGATGCGTTTTATAGATCGAAATAAAATACTGAGAAATTTCTAACACGGTTTTCTGAGGGGCAGATCGACCTAATCGAGTGTAATGCAATTTTTGAATTGTTTATATGATCACTTAGATAATAAGGATAAATGTATTGGGGTGTTCATGGATTTAAGCAAGGCATTTGATTTGGTGGATCATGCACTTCTGTTGTCTAAATTGTATGATTATGGATTTAGAGGTAAGGTACATGATTGGTTGACGTCCTACCTGCAGGATAGGTGTCAGTTAGTAAAAATAAATAATAGCCGTTCAAGTACCTTATTAATTAAATGTGGTGTACCACAGGGTTCCGTTTTGGGGCCCTTGTTGTTTCTGTTATTTGTGAATGACCTACCGGATAATGTTGGAGACGGCCAGCTTACTATGTTTGCGGACGATACCATACCTGTGTTTTGATAGTAGCATTTCTTTAGTGCAGGTGCGTACGCAGATTATGGTGGATAAATTTGTCCGGTGGTTTAATCATAATCGAATGCGTGTTAACCAAGATAAAACAGTATTTATAAATTTTACCACGCGGACTCGTATTAGTAACAGTTCATTATTACTTAGAATGAATTCGCAGTCCCTGCAGCAGGTGCAAACTACTAAATTTTTGGGTGTATATTTGGAAAGCAATTTACGCTGGGAAACTCATATAAATGATTTATGTTGCAAATTGTCTTCTGTAGCTTTTGCTATATATAGATTAAAAATTTGTAGCAAAAATATACTTATTTCTTATTACTATGCTCACTTTTACAGTCGCGTTAAATATGGTATTTTATTCTGGGGTTCTTCATCCCATTGTTTGCGACTGCTGCGACTACAGAAGAGGATTGTAAGAACAATAGAGGGTGTTAAAGCTCGTGCTCATTGTAAGCCAATATTCAGAAAACTAGGACTGCTAACAGTATCGTGTGTGTTTCTTTCGGAAATTGTGTTTTTTGTAAAAATCAATATAGGTGACTTGGATAGAAATAATTTTGTTCATAACTACAATACAAGGGGCCAAAATGGTCTGCGCATACCTGCACATAGCCTTGCTTTATTTGAGAGCAGTCCTAGTTACATTGGAATAAAGTTGTATAATAAGCTGCCCAGTTATTTACAGGACATTAATAATTTTTGTAAATTCAAAAAGGAAGTTGTTGACTATTTAAAACTAAAATGCTTCTATTCTATAGAAGATTTTTTGAGTAGTTGAATTGTACTACATTTGAACTATGGACCTTATGTATTTGAGCTGAAAAAGATTTGTTGACGTAATCTATACCAAATTGTACTTTGTGCCTGGTCTTAAGATTGAATAAATATTATTATTATTATTATTATTATTATTATTATTATACGAAAATGACTATAAGTCTTAGGTAATAGGCAACGGTTAACGGTACGGGCGATATATTCAAACTATTCTTCATTAACGTAATCTAATGTTACATCCTACCAAAGAAAATACTATTCAATAACAAAAAGTGTTTACATAACACAATCAAAAGACTAAGCGATCACGAAGGAAATCGTAAATAATCAAGCCGAAGATATACCGGTCGGCCTACATGGCCATCCTGTGTTTCTTTCGTCCTCGAAAAATCCAAAATATCTATACTGATATATCTCTATTAAGCCTAAGAAGAATTTATTGAATAGAAAATTTTT
Source organism: Pissodes strobi (assembly GCA_016904865.1). NCBI lineage: Eukaryota > Metazoa > Arthropoda > Insecta > Coleoptera > Curculionidae > Pissodes > Pissodes strobi. The sequence goes on from JAEQML010053938.1 coordinate 3,675, forward strand.
GTCTACGATCAGTAACCTGCCTAAGGACTATATTGTCTGAAACAGCTGCTATGTTGCCTAAGAAGACGACTGTTCTGTCTAAGACGGCCACTATACTGCCTACGAGGACGACTCTTTTGCCTAAGAGGGCGACTGTTTTGCCTAAGAGGGCTACTATATTGCCTAAGAGGGCGACTGTTTTGCCTAAGAGGGCTACTATATTGCCAAGAGGGCTGCTGTGTTGTCTAAGAGGGCTGCTGTCACCTTTTGCATTATTGACTCTGGGGAGTAAATGATTTCATTTGCTCTAATCCAACAATTGCTGTATAAGGTCTGATGGATCGTTCCGAACGAATGCCCTCTTTTACATGATATCGGGCGTTAGGTAAAACGTCTATAACTTTGAAAGGTCCTCTAAACTTTGGAAGTAGTTTTTTACTTTCATAATCGCGGAAAGCTTATTATTTTTGTGAGTACCATATCAGCTACTGAATAGAACTTTTTGGTGGCGAACGGTGTACACTGTAGGTCAGATTTTGTTTGAGTATTCTATTTCAGATTTTGAACCGCTTGCTTCCAGATCTTCGTGACGTCCACAACATCTTCGTCGGACATATTATGTAGGTCGGTATCCGTTTTGAGCGGATAGCCGAGTAGTAGCTCCGCGGGGGAGAGTTCAGTTACCAGGTGTTTTGTGCTCTATATTCCCTGTCGAACTTGTTGCACTTTACTGCCCCAGTCGTTCTTCTCCGTGTCAGCACTTAATGTAGAAAGAAGCAATTTCCTCGAGGTAGCTGTTGTGAACAGATTAATACCTTTCTTTTCACAATATTTAAACTCATTTAAGGTAAAAGCTGTGCCCGCATCGGTAATCATTCGTTTTGGGTTGCCAAGAATCGAAAAAATGTCTTTTAATTTATCAACTACGTGTTTTGAACATTAATCAGGAACTGGCTTGCAATAGGTATATTTTAAAAATCCGTCAACCGCCACTAACAAATATTTGTTTCCTTTCTTACTTTCGGTGGTCTAGGTGAAGCGTGTGATGAGGTCTCGCATACTTGGGAATAGAATGGAGATATCCCGGTTTTTCCACTGTATTGTTTGTGATAAAGACAGTTTAAGCATGAATTAATATATTTATTTGTAAACCTATTCAATTTTGAGAACCAAGATACTTAATAGTTATCTTGTTGGTCGTCGAAAGTGATACACACATTCATTTGCTCCTGTTAAAATCTAAGATTTACAGTCTCTAAAGCAAACCAAAAATTCTAAAAATTATGTGAGATGTTGATTAGTGTTTTGAGTAACTGCCCTTTGATTTTGACGAAGATTGGTGAAGTATTAATTAAGTAACTTTAATCTAATTGATTTGTGGGTCCTGCTATTTGATTCAAAGTATTTAGACGAGATACCTGACATTATTTCTTATCTGCAAAGTGAACAGTTGTGGAATGTGTTGCGTTTTTTTTGAGGCACTGACCTAGTTTGTTTATGTTGTTGCATGCTTTTTTGTCGTCTGCTTGGTTTGTTTATTTACTTATTTACTGATTGAGTGTTTACTGTTACGAGCAGGCTAACAGCTCGGATCCCACATCAGTGTCATGCCTTACGCAAGCCCTAAAGGAAGCCATTGCTGATCTTGTAGGCAGACCTAATCATATCGCTAGGTTTAAGACTGATTATCAGACTCTTCTCAGGGAGGCAGAGCCATTAGAACGTGACCTTACAATCGAGAACAATGCGTTGAAAAGCAAATTGTTTGAATTAAGCCAAAATGTCCATGCTGCATATTGCTCTAAAGTCTCAACATTCACTCAGACTTGCCCATCAGGTATCTCCAGCTGTGACAGTGCTTGCCAAACAGCAGACAGCATTTATATGAGCGAACTTGAGGCGAGTACAGCTGAGATACAAAGAATTAAAGACGCTCTAAAAGTTGATTATGAGACTAATAAAGTGGAGCTGCGCGGATCTATGGATGCCTTATCTGAGATCAAAGATCTTAATATGCAAATGCACACAACAATTGAGACCCAAGACCAGGAAATTCAATTTCTCTCAAGTGAACTGGAAAGCTTCAAACAACTTTTGTCCAATACCTTAACTCACGCTACTGATGATCGGCAGTGCGACAATGGTTCCCTGTCTGTGCCTGCATCGGATGTGACTGGACGTTCTTTATGTGATGAATTGTCTGTTGTTGACCCCGCCTTGGTTCAGAGCGCATCACTTATGGAGAGTGGTGGCTCGCTTCATGCGCGGGAGCAGGTCACATCCAATCGAGCTTCATTGCAGTCTCGGTCTACACCTGACCTGCCCGATGTGTTGGTGTTTGGTGACCGTAGTGCTAGCGGCATTTCGTCTGGCATGCTGTGCTATGCTGACCGGTCAGTGAATTGGATCAGTGGAGAGTTGCATTCTGATTACTCTCTGACTCAAATGGCGGATCAAATCTTCCAGTTGTGTACTTCTTTCAGCTATAGAGACAATATAGTTATATGCATAGATTTAAGGTCCAATATGGATATGAATGTTAAAAGTTTGAGGAAGTTGTTTTCCATGGGCACGTTCACAAACTTAATATTCTCTTTAGCTTATAAAAATCAGTTCCTAGTGGCTATATCAGTTTTGTCAGTGTGTGCCAACAATTTCTCCATAGCAATCATGCTTCAATCAGAATTGTCGACAACATTGTTTTAGGTAATAGGCATAGACTTAGTAAAAAGCATCTTCTTAGAGGTCGGCGTTCCGCCTGTATGTCTGGATGACACGAGTATTTCAATTTTGCTCTTAAATATCTAGTCAATTCGCAATAAAATTGACGAACTTTTTGTTATTTTAGAAAGTTTAAATTATCCTGATATTGTTCTAATGACAGAACATTGGCTTAAGCCAGATGAGCCTTTATATGTTCCCGGTTATTGTGTTGGCTCCAAGTTTTGTAGGTTGAGTAGAGGAACTGTCGCCCTTGTGAGTGAGGGGGTCTCTCAGGCTTTTGGCTACTTTGATAAGTTTGATAACATGCTCGTTGAGAGGGAGTTTGAGTTCTCAATTTTACACTCCAGAGAATCAGATTGCTTTATAATATGCATTTATCGCTCTCCTGGATGCAATCTCTATATATTTTTAGATCGACTGGAGTCTCTTCTGTCAAAATTTTCACTAAAACACAAAATAATTTTAACTGGTGATCTAAACATTGATTTTGAAGACATTAATAATTGTTCGACCTTGGCACTACATAATTTATTCAACTCTTTAAATATTAGCATGCATTTCCATCAGTCCACTCGTGTAACGGACGCGTCATCTACTACAATTGATTACATTGCCTTTAACATCTGCGATGCTGTTCCTTGTGACGTTTTTGACCCGGCTTTATCAGACCATAATGCTATTGTAGCAAGTATTCCTCTAGCATGTAATACCTTGCCGGGAGTGAGCAGACCGGGTAGGATCTACAGCGCGCATGGATTCCGAGTGTTTCGTGAGAGCTGCATTTCCTTCAATTGGGACTCTACATTGAATGCGGAGATCCCCCTGCAGTGCTTCCACGAGTCGTTGGCCAGCATTGTTGATGTTTCCTTTCCGGTTCGCTGTCTGAGGGTACGGAGCAGGGATCACAAGCGGTGGTTGACCAAGGGCATTCGCACATCGTCGTCTAATCTAAGGTTTTGGAATACTGTGCGGAAAAAGTACCCTAATAATGAAATGGTCCGGTCTTATTTCTTTGGGTACAGAAGGATGTACAGGCAAGTTATCAAAAATGCAAAAAAGTTGTACTATTCCAAACGCTTGCATAATTCCAACAACCAGCCAAAACAGTCTTGGTCCATTGTTGGTGAAATAACTGGGAGAGTTTCCAATAATATCAAAATATCCAACATTATTGCACGCGACCTCAATAATTACTACTGCACAGTTGCCGAAAATCTGACTAAGGACTTGCCCCCTGCAACTGACCCTCTATCTTATCTCCCCAACGCCCATGTTCCTGAGACGTTTTATTTTTCTCCGACCACACCTCAAGAAGTGGATGAAACTATCAAATCCATGAAAAACAGGAGGACGGAATTTCCTTGAACATAATGGCTCAATTACCAATGGATGCCATTGTTGCGTTGTCTTCCGCCATTGACGTATCATCTATAAAATTAAGGAATGGTGCGACTCTAATCTTCTCTTTCTAAACTTGTCGAAAACTCATATTCTTGGGTTTAACTGTATGGTAAACAACATTGAGATAGGTAATCATTCTATTACTTCTGTTGATAATTCTAAGATCCTTGGGCTAATTTTGGACGATAGCCTAAAGTTTCAGCATCACATTCTAAAATTAAATAAAAAGTTGGCCTCTGGCTGCTACTCTATTCGTATTACCTTCCAAGAATTGGGGAAACACTTCGCCCGTAACATTTATTTTGCGAATGTTGAATCACACCTCAGATATGCGCTTCCATTCTGAGGTGGCTGTTCAAGGTATTTATTCCAATCAGTCTTCATCCTTCAGAAAAGAGCAGTGAGAAACTTATGCAATGCCCATCCTAGAGCTAGTTGCAAGCCTCTTTTTATTTCCAATAATATACTAACCCTTGCCTGTTTATTCATCTTAGAAACTGCTTGCCTTATTCATAAAAACAAAACCGATTTTCCTAATCGCCAACAACAACAGATAGACCATGTGCCCCTACTTATCCCTCGCCTGAGCCTCATTAGAGACTCCTTCATTTATAATGGCTTAAAGATATATAACCACCTAAGCTTGGAGATGAGACGTAGCCTAAATCTGAGGATGTTTAGGAAGAAGTTGGAAGACCGGCTGTTGTCGAAGGCATTTTATGGCATTGACGAATTCCTTAAGCGGGATAGTATTTAGATGTGCTAGGTGTGCCATGTTTTACTTAGTATTCTGTTATGTGTGATACTTTTGTACTTAGGGTATATGTATTTGTGTCAAGATTCAATAATTAAATGTGTCCGACGATAAAATCCGTTTTTAAAAACAATTTATTTTCAAAATTAAGACTAACAATATGAATGCTAGCAATGGAATGACACAAATAGGTAAACTACATATATTTATAAGCTAGGTTATGCTGCGGTTGCAATCTCCAAGGTCTGGTCCAGGTCAGCAAGAATGGTACATGTAACTCCTCCCTTCTTAAGAAGCGAACATAACGGAGTTTGGATGCGTTACTTCATCCCCTTTGGAAGCTTCGTCGGATTCCCTTTTGCTTGTTCCTTTGGATTGACATCTTCTGGAAATCCATTTTTGAATCTTCTTCTTGGATAATATATACAGGGTGGTTGCTACTACTATTGTTAGTGTGGTGATAGTAATAGCTCTCCATGTGATTGACTCGGCATCATTTTCATTGATTTCTTCGGTGGGCTGCAGTTTATATATTGTCAAATATAATAATTCATAAAGCTATTAACTAATTATCACCCTGTCTCAAGTTTGAACTTGAACTTGGGAATTATTTAATAAACATTAAAAGCAAACTATAAACAACGCGAGCAGTCAACGGGAGCGATTATGAACCTTAAGCATGCAATGATCAGCAATTTCTCTAATATAAATACACTGGCAAACCTTCAGTTCGTCAGACTTTTGGTCTCACCTAAAACCAGCTCCAGGGTTAGTCACATGACTGCTTTTGGTTCAATCCGCTCTTTGGTTAGTCACATGATTGCTAAAGTTCTAATCCTTTTCCTACCCCAAACCTAGTTCTTGGTTAGCCACATCGACTGCTAAGACTAGGGGTTTCATTAACCACAGTAGAAAAGTCGAGTTTGTCAAAGTTCTTCGAGTGAAGTTTCTAAGTAGTCTGTCAAGTAGTTCAAAGTGTAGTGTCCAAGTGTTCTTAGATACCTTAACATTAAATAAAACGCAACGCAACATAAGATAAACTATATTTACAAAGTAGTGACCAAAAAGACCTATAAACAATTCATAAAACATACCTCAAGTCGAGAAAGCATGCGCACCTTAATAATTGGGTATCGGCTAGTCTCATTAAGTTTCTGACCACTAAACGCTGTTAAAAACTCTATCGTTGGGTCTTTGACCAATATACATTGTTAATCTTTTCTCATTAAGTTTACCTAATATACTTTATTATTTTTAAGTGCTTTCTTTATCTTCGCTTCTCACCTTACGTAAAGAATCCCGTACTACCATCAGAGTTATACCCCTGCACGCTGAATAAGGCGTGGCATCGCGATTCAAACGTATGATGACAGACCGGTGGAGGCATTAAGAAAAAGTTAAAAGAACCGTCATCACGATTACTCGCGACAATATTGAGTCCTTTAGATTGAATATCTCCTCGAAGTTGACTTTGCTGAGGTTTAAAATCTTGTAGGATTGTGTTTTCCTGAGAGCATCGATGCGGATTTCTGGGAGGATTAGTGGTGTTCCCTGTTTAAATTGGGGGTTGTTTGTGGACTTCTTTTTTTCTACCGTAACTTCGCAATTCCTCGGGATTCTGATAAGCGTGGGCAGATCGATTTTTAGATATTGATCTGAGCCACATTTGGAAAATATTTGTGTGTTGTTTGCGGGCAGGACCAAAACTTCTTCTTGCGACACTTGTTCGACTAAGGATCCTTCCAGGTGGATTTCGTCAGCACGGCAAGTGACAGTAGGGTGGTTTTTCAGTAGCTGAAGGGTGCATTCATCTCTGGGCTTGAGATTTTCGTGGCAGTAGAAAATATCTTCACCTTCTGGACAGCTGGTTTCTTCAAATTGTATGTTGTCTCTCGCTTGTGCTAGGTAGGGGTATCTTGGAACTATAAGGGTCTTATTTTGGATGATAGGATAGAGGTGGTGGAAAACGAAGGTTTCTGATCTCAAAATTGGTACGTGAATCGCAAAAATTACTTTACCTTTAGAAAATGAGACTTGTGTTCCAAAGAATTGATAGTATGATAAAATATTTTTGAAGTTTGGAATAGCGTCGTTGTTATAGAGAGATTTTAAGTACTGAATTGTGTGAATAATCTCCGCAACAGAAATAATTGAATTGTGTAAAGCATTGAGTTTAGCAAACATTATAGCATCTTCTAAATTGTCTATGAATGTTATTAGGTTTTGACAATCAAGAATTATTTGGGATAGTACACTTTGAAAACTTAAGTAGGTTTGAAAACTACTAATTTCACTATTAAATGATGCTTGTAGCATTTTTATTCCTTGTTCTAGTCGATCTTGATTATTTACTAAAGTCTATATAGTTTTATTATAATTATTTATCAGTTATTTTGACAAGGACATTTGAGTGTTTAAATGCTTTATTATATTTTTCTGATTTTGTTGCAGAGTATCAATTGCGTTGTCGTACCTATTTCCATCGTCGGCATCTAGTGTGCCAAAAAGCCATCTATTTACACTTCACACTATATTAATAAGGCCTCTTTTATTCCAAATGTGAGGATTTAAATTAGCTAGTTTGTTTTGCGTAATGTTAATTAGAAACTCGGTTCTATAAAGTAACTTATCGGCTAAGCCTTGATAGGATATAGGATTATTTATATTTTCATGTGTAACATGATCTCTTAACATAAAATAAGTTGTTTTAATATTGGTTAATTGTCTACTAACTATGTTTAAATCTAAGTAGTGTATAAATGTATGTTTACTATATATAAGTTTGGCGTTGCCTAACTGAATGGATAGTATGGGGTTTTTTATAAGGGTAAGCTGGATATCTTCACTGTTGCTCAGCTGAAGTACCAGGAGTAGCATCAGGCTCTGAAGGCTCGGGGGTGCCATTTCCTTCCTGTAAATATCGTTTTTGTTTAGTCTTAGGTTTCTTTGCAGAGTTTTTATGATAAGTGCCCTTGTTTGTTTTTAATTTAATAGAGCTTTGGCTATCAACTTTTACTTTTTGGAACTTAGGTAATGACTTATTTCGAAGTTTTGTTTTAATATAAGCCGGTTCCTGGAGAGAAAATTGAGATGGATCTTCTCGTTTCTCGTTTCTTTTATTGATTACCTTCTCTTTCACTTGTTGGTTGATTTCTCTTATTTTTTCGTAAATTGTATCAGAAGCTTCTTTGTGATTTTGAATATAGTCTGATATAATTACATGGTCACTAAGTTCGAAGGGGTCATTTGTGTTGATATGACCTTTAATAATTTCAAAAGAGGTAAACTTTGTTACGCTATGGATAGAATTGTTGTATCCTAAAAGAGCGCGTTTCATTAGTTGCTCGGGGCAATACTGCTTATTTGCCATTTTCAGACATCTGTAGTGTTCAATCAGCGTAGAATGGAACCTTTCTACAGGAGAGTTTGAATTGCTATTCTTTGCTGTTGTATAGTGTAGTTCAATTTTGTATATTTTACAGAAATCTTCCAAGTTTTTATTCTTAAACTCAGTTCTTCGGTCCGTGGTAACTTTTAAGGGTAGTCCGTGGTGGGTGATAAAATTAAGTACATTTTCGATTACAGCGGGTCCCGTTAGGCTACTTAATCTATATGCTTGACCGTATCTAGAAAATGCATCAATTATAGTCAAAAATGTTTCGTTCTCGATCTTGAAAGTATCTATATGTAATTGTTCGAAGGGTCGAGAATTTGTAGGGGTTAGATTGAATTTAACTGCAGGGGGATCTCTGTCATATTTATTCTTCTGGCATGTTTCACAAGAGTTTACATATTGTTCTATGTCCATATTCATTTTTGGCCAATAATATCTTGCGCCTAGTGCTAGTTGCATTTGGTTTATGCCTCTATGACAAGTTTTTGTGACATGGTACATATCCAGTTTTTCTCTTTGTTCGTCTGCTAGTTCGATGTCTTCTAGCATTTTAGAGCATTGTACAAATTTAAAGCATGTATTAGTGAAAAGACTCTGTAGAGTTGTCGTAAACGTTTGAGCTAAAGGGCTATTCCTAAAATATAGAGCATATAGCCGTTTAGGATCAATAAGTTCTTTTAAGAGTTTTATGATACATGGTGTTGGGTCATTTTTGGGCAAGGTAACAAAAATACGAGTATTTTCGAAAATTTTTTCGAAATGACATTTCAGTTGATCGATATCGCCTTGTGTCAAAATAATTTGATTTTTATATACATTCAGGATACGTTCGGTGTACCGAACGGTATACCGAAAATTGGGTTTTCGTGTGACGAGTGGATCGTTTCTAGATCGTTTGAATCTTCGTTTTGGGTGTTTGGTTGCGTCATTTCTCCTTCTGAGTTTGGTGGTTTAATTTGGATATTTGAAATAACATTGACTTTTTGTCTTTTGTGTCCCAAAATTTCGTCAAGTATTTTTTGATCCAAGTCAGGAAATTCGTCAGGATTTTCACAATACTTTTCGATGACCTCGTCTACGTCGCCAGGATTGTTACATACAGATAATGTTTCTATAGCGTAGTGGTCATTGTCTATGGGGTTTCGTGATAGGGTATCTGCAGCTTGATTTGTTTTGCCCTTTTTGTACTTTATAAAGTAGTCGAATTCTTCCAATCGGAGACGCCATCTGACAAGTCTGCTGTTTGGTTCGCGAAGTGAATAAACCCATTGTAATAGTTTATGATCTGTTAATATTGTAAATTTGTGTCCAAACAAATATGGTCTGTAATATTTTACGCCCCAGACTATTGCTAGTAACTAACTCTTTTTCGATAGTCGAGTAATTTATTTCGGCTGGGTTGAGAGTGCGTGATGCATAACAAATAGGGTGACCATTTTGTGACAATATCGCTCCGATAGCGTAGTTGGAGGCATCAGTATTTAATTCGAATGGTTTAGTAAAATCGGGATAGCACAATACAGGTTCTGATGTTAAAATAACTTTACAAGTTTCGAAACAATCCAAAAATTCTTTAGTATGCACGACTTTTTCGTTTTTCTTCAAACATTGGGTCATGGGTTTCGTGATTTTTGCAAAGTTTTGTATAAATTGCCTGTAGTAACCTAACAATCCGAGAAATGATTTAATTTCTCTTTGTGTTTTAGGTATGGGAAATTCCGGTATAGCAGCGATCTTTTTCGGGTTCGGTTTTATCCCTTCTGTTGTTACGACATGTCCTAGGAATTCCACTTCTTTTCTAAGGAATTCACTTTTGTCGAGTTGGATTTTTAATCTTGCTTCTCGTAATTTTGAGAATACTAGCCTTAGGTTTTGAATACGTTCTTGCAGTCCTGTACTGAATATTATGATGTCATCCATGTATATTAGGCATATTTTATTCTGCAAATCTTTGAGCACTTCATCCATAACTCTTTGGAAGGTAGATGGAGCGTTTTTTAAGCCAAAAGGCATGCGTAAAAATTCGTAGTGGCCGTTTTCCACTGTAAACGCCGTTTTTTCTATAGAATTTTCCGACATTTCTATCTGGTGGAAGCCGCTTGCTAAATCCAACGTAGAGAAATAGTTTGCTCTGCCTAGTTTGTTCAATATTTCATTTATATTAGGGATAGGGTACCGGTCGTCAATCGTTTTTGGTTTATGTTCCTAAAGTCTACTACTAGACGCCATTTAGGTTTGTTGGAAGCATCTAGCTTTTTCGGGACAATCCATATGGGTGAGCTCCATGGCCTAGCTGATGGACGAATGATTTCTTTTTCTAACATTTCGTTTACTTGTCGTCTGACTTCATCTTTATGCACATACGGGTATCTGTAAGATTTCGTGTACACCGGGATTTCATCAGAGGTTTTAATATTATGTTTTACCTTAGAGGTAAAACTCAATTTATCTCCTGGCTTAAAGAATATATCCGAGAAGTCTAGACATAATTTTGATATCGCTATTTTTTCCTCGGTGTTCATGTGCTCGGTACGTATTAAGTCTTGTATACTAGTTTCTCGTTTCGCCTTGTATGCGTAATTTTCGTTCTCATTATTCTTTGTTTCAAACGTATACATTTCATATAGCTCATCCTTAAATGAGTCTACATATATCGGCTGATTCAACGTAACGTTTATTATCTTATCGGTATGGTTTTGCATTTCCACTGCAGCGCACCCATTCTTAGAATAAGACAAGCAATGTGGGATTATAAGACCGTTAATTTTCATTTCGTTTATTAATATATCACCTTTGCTGACTGGCATATTCTTAATCAGTTTTTCGTGAGGATTAACAGAGAATGAAAATTTGATGTCAGCAGGTGACCTATATTCAAAGGGAATTGCTATACATTTGCCGACAAGTTTTTTATTAATTAAATCGATATTTAAATTCATATTAATTAAATCAAGGAGTCCTATTACTCCGTCGAAATAATCATGAAAATCAAACAGAATAAAATCAATTTCATATTTAATTCCGTATTCTAAAAATGCGGGAATAGTAGCCTGAAATTGTGTTTGTTGACTGTCTACAGCTGTTTTTATTGTGCTTGTTGTTTGGTATACACGGTTAGGGAAATATCTTTCGGCGAAAGATGGATTTAAAATAGATCTACTGCTACCAGTATCTATCAAAAGTTTTAGGTCGAGTGATTTTATTTTGACATAAGGGAGGGTATTATTTGATGAGATATTAATCTCTACTAGATTTGTTGATCTGGCGGCCCTGGATCGGAAATTTGATTATTTGCGAAATAGGCCTGGTCGTCATTGTTGGCATTGGAAGCATCGTAGAATTGGGGGTAATTATCTAGCTCTGGGAGATTTTCTTGAGGGGATTCCTGTGGAAAATCTTCATTTGGGTATTCTTGAGAATACAATTCTTGGAAAATGGGATTAGGCCTTGAACTTTGATTTTGGAAATTCTGTCTATGGCTCTGCATAGAAGGAATACGAGATGTCGTAGACATTGGGGTAGGTTTCGGCATTTGATTTATGGGCGTTTGATTAGGACGGAAAATGCTTTGAGGTTTTCCAAAAACTTCTTGATTGGTGGGGAATTTCCTTGGCGGTAAATTCCTGGGTTGGATATTAATTGGTTGGGATCTCCATTGGGGTCTTGGTGTGAAGTTTTGTTGTGTTGACCATTGGGGTCTTGGTGTAAAGCTTTGTTCTGTTGACCATTGAGGTCTTGGTGTAAAGTTTTGTTGTGTTGCCCATTGGGGTCTTGGTGTAAAATTTGAGTAGTTTTGCGACTGGTGTGTGTTAAAATAGTTAGGCTGTTGTGAATTATTTGGGTAATTGTTCTGGAAGTTATTATGATTATTTGATGGTTTTTGAGGGGTTAAGGCTCTATAAGGTTTATTTACATCATTAACATTACCATACAATCTTTCAAAATTTTCAAATTCGTTCGCACACGCCATTGCGTCTTCTAAACAACTAGGTTTCCTTAAATACATGTCATTTTTCAATGTACCTGTGCAACCAGCTATAAAAGTATTTAAAGCAGTTTTATCATAATGTTTAATTTCACACAACTTTTATTGTGGGGGCGAATTAGGATCGTTACTAATACGTTGCGCTACACTACTACGTAAAAGTTGTAATCTACTGCCAAAATTTAGAAGGTGTTCGCCTTTATAAGGCGTAGTTCTTGTGAGTTCTTGAACAAGACAATCTAGATCTCTTCTGTCAGAAAAACATTGAATTAAAGCATTTTTTAAACTTGTCCAATCATTTAATTCGACTCTATTGCCTACCAATACTTCGGCTTTGCCTACTAATTTTTCTTGAATTGATTCGAAAATATGTGCGTCTAGTTCCCTATCTTTGAACATTGAATAGCTATCAATTAGACTTTCGCATCGCTTGATAAATTTATTTAGAATATCACTATTCCCATCGAATGACTTGATTATTTCTAACCTAGATTTAAAAAGGTCCCAATTCATTTTGGGTTGTGAGCCTGCGGCTGTTCCTTCCATATTAGATGCTATATTTATTTGTTTATCTTCAATGCTTATATTAATTTGACTTAGTTTCTGTAGTAACTCGTCTATTTCGACGTTATCCTTAATAGACATAAGTAATTAAATGAAAATATCTTATAACATGCATTAGTTATAAATAAAACTTATGAATGTATTGATTAACGAATAATCAATTTTCTTTTAAATAAAACTTATTTAAACTTACTAACTAGCGAAATAACTTATTTTTAGTTATTTCTAATTCTTACGCTATTTCGTTTAAATTTGCAGAACACTGATTTTTAGTTATTTGCAAAAGTGAGAATTAATTATTAATATATAGAATCAATATCAATCAATAAAATTCAAAAACGAAACCGTAAATAAAAGGATCAATATAGGGTAAAAAGGAATAAAGCTCTTACGAAGGTCCACGTATTGGGATCGACGTCTTCGTTCTTCCTCTTCTTGATTCCACTGTTGCACCCTCAAGTCGATGTCGCTGGGTTTTATCGTTGGGGTTCTTTTGGATTGCACTGACAGGGTAGAAACCACTCGTAGATGTCTTTTACCGCACGATTCGATAATTTTCGACACTCTACCGCACAATCGTACCGACTGCGCCAATTAAATGTGTCCGACGATAAAATCCGTTTTTAAAAACAATTTATTTTCAAAATTAAGACTAACAATATGAATGCAAGCAATGGAATGACACAAATAGGTAAACTACATACATTTATAAGCTAGGTTATGCTGCGGTTGCAGTCTCCAAGGTTTGGTCCAGGTCAGCAAGAATGGTACATGTAACTCAATTGACTACAAAATTGTGTATGTGTCAAAATTTTAATCATGCTTTGTCAATAAGATTTATTCATTGTAATAATCCTTTCATTCATTTATTCTTTCAATAGTTTTGTCAAAACCAAAATGACCAATGTCGTCAAGATTGGCTTTGACAATTTGCTAATGACAGTTTTTTGGAACTACCCATCTGCGTCCAAATGGGGTCAACTTATAAACTTTATTACCCCGCAAGTCATAATTAGTAAATACATCCTTATTATTATCTGCATCTCAACTAATTAATATTTCTTTAATATGTTTGATGCTTTCATCCAAATATTGAGCTTCTCTTAGGTAGTCATTTTCAGTAATTATCAAAATATTTTCTGTTTGGGTATTTACACTTTCAATAAAATCACGACTTAGTGCATCGACGTTCGACGTGATGCATTTGTGTTCCAAGTTTATGCAGTATATTAAAAGAAAAATCCTGCAAGGTTAAAAACCCAATCAGCAATTCGAGGTACGTGTTTGTTTACTCCAGGCGTTTTTAACGGCGTTGCAATCAGTAACAATTGTAAATACATGGCCAGTCAAATAATATCTGAATTTTTCAATAGCTTTAACAAAGCCCAGCACTTCCAACTCAAAAGAATGGTAGTTTTTTCCGCGTCGGTCGTTTGCCACCGGGTGTTCTAAATGATCTTTCTTCTGTGTTAAAATGCCAGCATATCCATTTCGACTTGCATCAGTGAATACAATTGCTGGTAATTGGTGGTTAAATAAGGCCAAGGTAGGTTTAGAGCATATTTGATTTCTTAACTCATTAAAAATTGTTTCATGATTTTCTGTTCATTTGTAAGTTGGACTGTTTTGCACGCAAAATCTTGAATAAATTACGAAAATAACCTTCAAGGCCTAAAAATTGTCTTAACTGATGTTGATTTTTAGGGCAAGGAAAATATTGGCCAGATTTAACTTTTGCGTTTGAAAGATATATTTGGTTATATGATATTTCGTAACCTAAATAGTTAACTTTTTGCAATAAGAAATATGATTTAGTAATTTTTACCGTCAAACCATATTGTTTCATTATTTCTAGAACTTTTTCTAATACTTGTATGCCTTCAACCACTGTTTTAAGGTAGGGACACACCTTCCGATCCGACGACGATCATACAGTTGGACGAGTGTTTGAGAGAGAAATGATGGTATTAGAACATCATCCTCATAGGGCCATATGGTATGACATGAGAGTGACGCAAGGGTAAAAAATCTCATTTATAAACCGAAGGGGCATTACATAATCCAAATGAGACCATTCGATATTCAAAATGCCCTTCCGGCGCTACAAACGCCACGCCGTGTAACGAATTGATTCTTTATTCATTGGAATTTGATGATATCCCGATGCCGAGTCGATGGTAGTAAAATATTTATAGTCAGTGAGTGTGTCTATAATATCTTCAATTAGAGGCATTGGAAATGTGTTTTTTCTTCAAACGTCAGTAAATCCGTCATTACTCGACTGTGTAGGCGGCCGTGAAGTTTCGTTTTTCCTCCGCCGGAGCTTTACTTTTCACTTTTCCGCCGGCGGAGGTAAAAGTGTTGTCATAGCAACATAGATACAATACAAACAGACAACAAAATAAGCGTCAACAACTCAAGATTTATTAAACTACAATTTGTATTTATCACTGAATTTGTGACTGCATTTCTAAAAATCACTAATTTAGGAACTAATTGGTTATTATTTAATCGAACTTACTCAATAACTGCTTATCAATACGGAATTAAAACGCAATCGGAGACGCCATCTTAAAAAATAATTATTGTTGACAGTGTCCACTGACAGCTTTATGTTAAATTCATCGACACCGGTCTAAGCAAGGCCACCTACGACCGTGGTCTAAGCCGCCTTGCGAACCCATTTATCTTTAATAATAATTAGATATTATTACTATTAAAAAGATATGTTTTTGCATTAATTTGTCGACATTTGAAGAAAAAACAGCATATTTTATTTGGAGGAAAAGTTACTTTTCATGGCTTGCTCTCTATTACCAGCCTCACTCCGTTCGGCTGTTAAACACGAGCGCGCCATGAAAAGTATCACTTTTCCTCCATATAAAATAATATACTATTTAACAGAAATTTTGTTTAGTGTCCTGTAGTCAACCACCAATCTTTTTTGGTTGTTCTTCTTGTTTACAAGTAGAGCGGGACTTCAATAAAAAAATCTACTTTCTTGAATGTTAGCATCTAATAATTAATTTAAAATATTTCGATAAATTCCATTACTTTTCTCTGCACATCGATATGCTCTATCGGTTCTGGATTTTGCCGAAATTAATTCTATTGAAAGTGATACAGAATGTGCCCTACCTAATGTACTTAATGTTTTAAACATACAGTCGTTAAATTTTTTAAGAAGTTTTTGCAATAAATTTAATTCTTCGAGCGACAATTCTCTGGTGAATATTAGATAACCATGAGGATATTTATTTTTCCATATATTTAAAATTGAAAGAATTATCTATTCTGTAATACATAATATTTATATTTTCTGTAAAGTTTGTACCAATTAAAATATCAATTTTAAATTCAAAATTATCAATTATGTAATACTGAGTTTCAAGAATTAACTCATCAACTTGTGTAGGTGCTATAATATAATGTTCAAACGTTGTGCTAACTTCCAAAAATCCGGATAAAACAATAGGGTTTTCAAGTACAAACGTCTTAATTTTGAATTTTTCTACTAAAGATAGTTAAATCAAAGAGCAATCGCTGCCAAAATCTATAAATGCTTTGCAGTTATGTCCATTAAGAAAAATACCTTTATTAAACTTTGACGTATTATTTGAATTTTTAATAATATTAACGCTTTTAGGTTTAAAATGTTGTTTTATATATTTTTTTATTGTCTTGATTCGAATTTTGATGCTTTGTACACGCAGCTTTCTTTTTATTTAAACAATTACTTTCTATATGCCCCTTTATTTGACAGAAATTACAAGCCTGATTTCTGTGCCTACAAACAGAACTCGAGCGACTTTCTAAGAAGATGGGTAAATCCCTTTCCCCTAAGACAGAGAAAAAAGCCTCGAAAAAACGGGTGTTAGTTCGTTGGCGCAGTTCTTTAACACGATGGCAGGTATTCCGTCCGGTCCTGATACCTTTTGCGTATCTAGTTCTTAAGGATTTTACGAATATCACGTGTTGAAACTTGACTTCTGCCATGGTAGTGTTGATGTTCGATATGGTGGGGCGAGCCTTGCCTTGGGGGACGTCTAAGGTACAGTGCGATGAAAACATTTTGGCGAGAATGTTTGCTTTTTCCTTGGCTGTAGTCGCCGTGATGCCACGTTCGTCCGTCAAATGTGGAAGAGACGTTTTTGTAAAGTTGTTACTTACTGCCTTTGCTACCGACCAGAGCTTCCTGGAGCCACTGGAGCATTGCAAAAGTTTATTCCTGATCCTTTGAATCTGTTTGTCCTTAGTTTCGTCGATCACACGTTTGCATTCGTTTCTCGCTTCGACATAATAACTGCGGTTTTCAGCGGTCTGCTTTTGCTGCCAGTACTTGTACGCTTGCTCTTTCCTACCTACAGCTCTTTTGCATCTTCTGTGGAACCAGGGCTTTCCTTTGACGGTAACTTGATGGAATTTGGGATGCATACTTTCATTGCTGAGGAGATTACTTGCGTAATCTCTTCGCAGCAGACTGACGGGTTATTAGTGCCAAAGCAGACGTCGAGCCAAGGAAAATCTAGGTAGAACTTCCTTAGATCGTCCCAGTTTGCAGAATTGTAATGCCAGATTTTCCGAGGCAATGGAGGATTCTTCTTTACAAACCGTTGTAATAAGTTTGTGGTCGGAAGTACCTAATGGCGGACCAACTGTAATTGTGTAGTGGTCAGGATTGGCGGTTTGAAAAAGATCCAGGAGGGCAGTGAATTCGCCCCTCTGTGAGATTCGTGTTGGTTCCTCTATGAGTTGAGTAAGCCCGCAGCTGATGGCAAATGTTTCAGCTTCTCTACATTCGTTGTCGATCTTGTTATGAAGCTTGAGCCAGTTGGTGTTGTGGGCATTGAAGTCTCCCAGAAGAATTTATTTCTGAATTGGGGTGATCGAACTGTATCGAGTCAGAAGTGGTAGCTAGTGTTGTAAAAAACTTTGGTAGGCTCTATGGCTCGGAGGGCGATAGAGACAGCATATAAACTTGGTTAATCCCTTGGCGGTGAACTTGAGTCACATGACGTCAAGGTTGTACCGTTCGAGTGTTTGACATGAAAGGTCGCTCCGGACAAAATGGCATATTATTCCGAACTTATGTCTAAATCGAGTGTGTAAGTCGTAACCAGGTTAGGGGTAGTTTACTGTTGTTGTTGTAGAACATACATACCTAAAGCATTAACATCGGTCATATTTGCGGCTTCCACGGCTGCGCTTATATTGTTATCGTTAATTGCACCAGTAATCAGAGAAATTTTATCCGCTTTAGAGAAGTTTAACTTTAATTTATTAACTTTTGATAAATGTTCAAAATAAAAATCATATAGTGAATGCCGTTCTTTTGGTTTGTGGTCAACCAGGTCCATTAACAACTTGTAACAATTTCGATTTGAGTGAAAAGTTAACAATAAAATATTTTTCCATTGTTCCCAAGTAAACTGAGACCACCCCAATTCGGTTTCAATAAAACTATCGTACCACATCCTTGCGGTCCCTTTTAATTTACTTAATACTTGAAATATAGTTGCAGTATCAGACCAGTAATATATGTTTGCATTATATTGAATAATTTCAATCCAATATTTAATATTCCTAATTTTGGGGTCAAAATCAGCTATATTATTTTAAACGGCAATGGTCTCAATGGGCTGTACAATATACGATTTAGTAGGAGGAGGTGTGTAACTTACAGTTGATCGGCTTTTTGACTTTTTTAGCTTCTTGGATTTACCCTGATTGCTACAATGCTTTTCACTTGATGTTGAAGAGGACGATGAAGGCGATCGGTGTCGTTTTTCATTATGCCCCATGTCGAAAAATTGCACAAAACACACTAATTCTTGTATCTCAACAACCACTTTTATTTTCAACCACTTCTGATTTCGTTTGTGTACAATTACACAGAATAAAACAACTAATTCGGAATTGAAATATATTATACCAAAATGAATATAAGTATTAGGTAATAGGCAACAGTTAACGGTATGGGCAATATATGCGAACTTTCCTTCAGTAACGTAATCTAATCTTTCATCCTACCAAAGAAAAAACTATTCAATAACAAAAAGTGTTTACATAACATAATCAAAAGACTAAGCGATGACCAAGGAAATCGTAAATAATCAGGCCGAAGATATACCGGTCGGCCTGCATTATGCACCGTAATCGATTTGAATATCAAATGCAACAGCTGCATGAAACCATATTAAATTTTTCTACCTTTTTAAACCACGATTGGTAACCTTGTTGAATTTTATCAATTGAATAGATTACCCATACATCTGGTGTGGGTAATCTATTCAATCAGTAACCCTGTATAGTGTTACTGATCTATAGTTCAAGTCGGAAATAATAGTCAGTGGCTCATTTTTAGTTTTAAGGCACGCCTCGAGGGGTAAGGGAAGAGAAAAGGAAATTCCAGCGGCGGATACAATTGCTTTATAAATTAATATGTTATAATAACTATATAATGGAATAGTAATAAGTAAACTTAGGCAAATATCCACTTAAAAAAATAAAGTTTATGCACATAAATATGCATGATTTTAGTCTAAAATATGCAAAAAACGTATATTTAAAATTATTCCTAAGCAACAAAATTGTACTACAAACAAATAGTAAAATATTCATTAGGGCTAGGAAAAAACGAGTCATGGATGATAAGCGGTTTTTCTTATCATAAAATATCATATTGAAGGTTGCATCGAAAGTTTACATCAAAAATCAACAAAACTTTAAGTTTACTACTCGTTATCGGAGGTTTGATCAGAATTTGATTCAGAATCTTTACGATCACTACTTTCGGAACCAACATTGATAATAAGAGGTCCAACTCTAACTTCGACCGTAGTATCCAAATCCCACATTTTTTGTTGAATTTAAAATGATAAATAAAAGCGCAAAAATGTGATTTGCGTTGAAATTCATTTAGTTTAAAAATGTAAAAATACAAACACACGAGTGTTTATAATATAGGTATATAATTAAAGAAATGCATTTTTAGCAATAATATTAAACATTATCATAATTAAAACAAAAATAAATAAAAAAAGTAAGCGAGTCTGCTAGTACTCGAGACGAATGTGTAAACATATCCTATAACGACATCGGTTGTAAAAAAAATTACAGCAGCAAGTTATGTTCCCAAGCGGTAACCCATCCAAGTACTAATCCGCCCGACGATGCTTAACTTCAGTGATCGAACGAGAACTGGCATTTTCAACGTGCTATGGTCCTTACCTGTACATTTTAGCATGTTTATAGAATAAAAACAAAAACATTGGCATTTATAATATTTGTTAAGGTTCTTTAATAATACGCACTGGCAGCTTTGGAGCGGATTAATTCACTGCACAAATTCGACACGAAAATCTAATGCCACCAGGAATAACATCAACATATGGATACAGCATATTTACCTTATAATCTTGGGCCGACATCCTTTGATTTGGGACAATCAATAACCAGCTTTTTCAAATTTTACTGCTTTGAACGTCTGGACATCTGAATAATACTTTTGACAGTTCGTATAATTTAAAATAATATACTTTTTATCGTCTAAAATCCGTTTAAAAACGATATTAAATGGCAAAATTGTATAAAAATTCGAAAATTCGGACTTTTTTAGGGCGATAGCCGTGCCATCGGACGAATTTGTCGTGGATTTTGAAGCGAAAATCAATTTAAATTCAACCGTCTATTAAAAATAAGCTGTGATATGGATCCAAATACACTGCGAATATAATATAATAAAAATAATACTTTGACGGTTCATTCAATTTTAAATATGCTTTTTTATCGTCTAAAATCCATTTGAAACGATTTTAAATGGCAAAATTGTATATAGTACTGTCCTAGCGGCTAGAATCGGTTTACACATTTCCGTTCCATTTGCCGAGATTTACCCTCAAACCGCCGCGTAAGATGTTTACACATCAAAAACTCAAGGACATTCAAGATCAAATTACCTCAATGTCATTCAAGGTAAAGGACACTACAAAACAGTTCCAAGGACCTTCAAGGTCATATGCGCGACCTTCAACAAAAACTCAAGGACATTCAAGGTAAAATGTCAAGGACATTCAAGGTGAAATTAGGCCAATGTGGTTCAAGGTCGAATACACTTAAGACCAAGTGGGCGGGGTCTATCTCAAAGTCACCGGAAGGGGATGAGGGGGCAAAAAATTGGAGGGGGAGAATTGAGGCCGTCTATAACACTCTACTGTGGATTAATTTACTGCATACTTTCGACAGGAAAATCTACAAAGCTTGTTCTTTTACCAGCTACTCATCTTGGGCCGACATCCTTTGATTTGGAATAGTCAATAATCAAATTTTAGAGGAGGGCTATGACTCAATATTGGTTTAAACTTACACATTTCCGTCCCATTTGCCGATATTTACCCTCATACCGCCGCGTAAGATGTTTACACATCAAAAATGGGTAGATATGAAAACAGAAAAAATTACCCTTCACTTTTAGATAGGAAAATCCGAGGGAAAATCTATTAATATAATATAATTATAGTTAAAAGCGATCTTATCGTGCGGGTCCAAAGGTCACAATTTTCAGTAAAAACTTCATTTGTGGCAGATTTTGCGTGTAAACTCTGTCAAAGTAATGACATTTAATGAAAAAAAAAATAAATAAATAAATAAATAATAAATAAAAATGTGACCTTTGGACACGCACGATAAGACCGCTTTTGACTATGTATAGCCATAACGTTACTGTAATATTTTTAGCCTGTTCTGATTCTGTTTAGCCCGTTTTGGCTATTTCTAGTCACTTTTGGTTAGTCTCTCAAACAACTTTCCGTTAGTTCCAACTTATTGATATGTAAACATCTTACGCGACGGTATGAGGGTAAATCTCGGCAAATGGGACGAAAATGTGTAAACCGATTCTAGCCACTAGGGCGGTATTATATACAATTTTGCCATTTAAAATCATTTGAAATGGATTTTAGATGATAAAAAAGCACATTTTAAATTAAACGAACAGTCAAAAGTAATATTTATTAATTATTATATTCGCAGTGTATTTGGATCCATAGCACAGCGTATTTTTAATGGACGGTTGAATTTAAAATGAATTTTCGCTTCAAAATCCACAACAAATTCGTCAGAAGCCACGGCGTCTTAAAGAAGTACCAATTTTTGGGTTTTTATACAATTTTGTCATTTAAAATCGTTTTTAAACGGATTTTAGATGATAAAAGAGCATATTATTATTTTAAATCAAACGAACTGTCAAAAGTATTATTTAGATGCCCAGACGTTTAAAACAATATTGAGTCATAGCCTTCTTCTAAAATTTGCAAAATTTGGTTATTGACTTTCCCAAATCTAAGGATGTCGGCCCAAGATTACTAGGTAAATAAGCTGTGTCCATATGTTGATGTTATTCCTGATAGCATTAGATTATCGTGTCGAATTTGTGCAGTGAATTAATCCACTCCGAAGCTGCCAGTAAGTATTATTAAATAAACCTAACAAATATTATAGATGCGAATGTGTTTGTTTGTTTGTTTATTTCTTACGCTATCACGCATAAACTGTTTCAATCATCATGAAATTTTGTACAGATATTTTCAAGAGTGTAGTAAAGAACATAGGTTTAGCTTTTACCCGGGGCTTCGTTCGCGTTGATTTTTTATTATTTTAAACTTGGTTATTAAACTTAATTTTTATTCTATGACCAAGCTAAAACGTACAGGCGACGGCCTTAGCATATTGAAAATGCCAGTTCTCGTCCGATCACTGAAGTTAAGCAACGTCGGGCAGGGTTAGTATTTGGATGGGTGAACGCTTGGGAACACAACGTGCTGCTGTCATTTTTTTACAACCGATGTCGTTATAGGATATGTTTACACATCAGTGTCTCGACTACTAGCAGATTCGCTCATTTTTTTTAGTCATTTGAACTGACTCCGATACGTTATAATAAAATTTATTCTTTTTAGTTAGTTTTGGTTAGCCGCAAAAATTCGCTTTGTTTTGGTTAGTTTTAACTTACTTTAATTTTTGCAATTTAATCCGATACGGTTTAGCCCGTTTTGGTGCTTTTGGTTACTTGTGATTAGTTTGGGTTAGTCATTCAATTAGCTTTCGGTTAGCTTTAGTTAGTTTTAAATTATTTTAGTAATTTGAACCGGTTCCGATACGGTATGGTTAATTTTAGTTAGTCGGCAATATTCGGTTCATTCAAGTTCGTTTCACCTTATAAGCTTAATGTTTTTAATCTGTTCTGATACCTAAGTTTTAGCCCATTTTGGTGCATTTGGTTACTGTTGGTTAGTCGTTCACTTTCGGCTAATTTCAGTTAGTTTTAATTTATTTTAGTTATTTCAACCGGTTCCAAAACGTTATAACCAATTTTAGTGTTTTTGGTTAGTCACCAAAATAAGGTTAATTTGAATTAGTTTCAACTTACTTCAATATTTTTAATTTTTTCGATACGTTTTAGCCCGTTTTGGTGCTTTTAGTTACTTTTGGTTAGCTTTGGTTGGTTATTCAATCAATTTTCGGTTACTTTCAGTAAGTTCCAATTTATTTGAGCCATTTGAACCGGTTCCGATACGTTAAAACAATTTAAACGTTTTTGGTTAATAATGTAGGTCGTCGCAAAATTCGGTTAATTTGGGTTAGTTACTTATTTTATTCGTAATCTGTTCCGATACGTCTTAGCCCATTTTGGTTACTCTTGATTAGTTTTGGTTCAACATCTTTTGGTTAAGTTTAGTTAGTTTTAAGTTATTTTAGTCATTTGAACCGGATCCGATACGTCATATCCAATTTTGATGTTTTTGGTTAACTTTAGTTAGTCGCCAAAATTCGGTTAATTGTTAGATTCAACTTGTTTTAGCCCCTTTTGATGCCTTTGGTTACTTTTGGTCCATTTTAGTTAGTCGGTCAATCAACTTTTGGTTAAATTCAGTTAATTTTAATTTATTTTAATCATTTGGACCAGTTGCGTTACACTATAACCAATTTTAGAGTTTTTGGTTAGTCACCAAAATTCGGTTAATTTAAGTTAGTTTTAACTTACTTCAATATTTTAAATCTATTTCGATGCGTTTTAGCCCGTTTTGATGCTTTTAGTTACCTACTATTGGTTAGTCGTTAAGTCAAGTCTCAGTAAAGTTCAGTTAGTTTTAATATATCTTAGTCATTTGAACCGGTTCCGGTACGTTATAAGCAATTTTAATGTTTTGGTTAGCTTTAGTTAGTCGCCAAAATTCGGTTAATTTGGGTTAATTTTAACTTATTTCAATATTTTTAATCTATTTCGATATGTTTTACCTGTTTTGGTGCTCTTAGTTACTTTTGGTTAGTTTTCATTAGACATTCAATCACCTTTCGATATGTCATAAGCAATTATAATGCTTTTGGTTAGTTTTGGTTAGTCACCAAAATTCGGTTAGTTTGGGTTAGTTTTAACTTACTTCAATATTTTAAATCTATTTCGATACGTTTTAGCCCGTTTTGGTGCTTTTCGTTAGTTTTGGATAGTCGTTCAATACACTTTCGGTTAGTTTCAGTTAGTTCCAATTTATTTTAGTCATTAGAACTGATTCCGATACGTTACAATCAATTTAAGTTTAAATAAACAAGCTAACACGATCTCTCACGCGTACGACGTTATGTGTGGCAAATGTAGCATGCACTTTTTCACGATTTGAGGCCCTATTTAGGAAAACAGAAACATTTTCAATGTTAAAACAAAACGATAACCTAAACCCGCAAGCGCGACTATGCAACAGATCTCTCACAGGCATTTAAAGATCCTTTACACAAATAGTGCACTATGTAAAAATTGACCTCTCCTATTGGTCGATCCAACTCGTATTACGATATGTCTGCGTGATGCAATCGATTTCTATCAAGAGCTCTTGTGGTGTAGAGGTTTAGACCGTTGGGTCTCACCTGGAAAACGCGGGTTCGAACCCCGTTGCTTGTTTTTATTTTTTTTTAAGATTATGTTTCTAAACAGCTATTTTTCTTGATTTTGGGTATGTCTTGGGTTAGATTGGGTTAGCACCTGGTTAGTTTCCTTTTCTTGAGCCCCCGTAGCGAGCGAAGCGAGCGGAGGGCCATGCGGATCCACCAATGGGAAAGGCCGATTTTTATATAGTGCACTATTTGTGTAAAGGATCTTATAATGCCTCTCACAGGGTACATGCTCGTTTATTGTTGCAACGTTGCGACCTCCGCCCGACGGTCGTAAAATATCAGTATATTTACGACCGTCGATCGCGAACATCTGTTAAAATACAGCTGCTTCAAATGCTACGCGTAACGCGCGTATACGGGCCACAATGAATTTGGCAGCGGTGCACGTTTTGTGCCGGAACGCTGTGTCCGCATTTAGAATAAGCGGTATTTTGCGAGCATTTCATACCAGATTTATTGTTAAATATTAAATATTACTTTAAGCCGCTCATGTTGGTCTGTTTTCGAATTAGTGACTGACGTCACTGACTATTATTTCCGTCTCAAGGTATAGTAATGTCATTCTAAACATATACTTGACCACGTCCTAAACTATATATTTGGGTCTTTGCTTTGGCTCATGTACCTAGCGGGATATTAGTTAAAAGCTTAAGTTCCGACAAAACGAACTCTTAACGAGCACGATGCATAATTGAGTATGAACGATCATGAATAAATATATAAAAAACAAGAGACGAACACTGCGAGCACAAGCGATCACTAGAGAACAATATTTTTGGTTTTCGTGAATGTTCAAGTTGTTGTAGTTTAATTGCAAGTAAATACTGGCTTGACTGTAATGAGTTCTTTAGTTATTCTGAAAGAAATTAGAAAGAGAAGGCGCCCGCGCCGTAGGTGAATGACCACACTTTCTAGAAAAAAAAGATCCCTGTATGGTGTCTCAAGGTTTCTGTCGGATCGAAACATTGAGACATATTTAAGCCGCAGCTATCTCTTATTAAAATTTTCCATAATACAATATCGATAGACCATTCTATTACAAAACACAATCAAAATACATAATTATTTAAAATTTCTTTTTCTTCTCTTATGTGAGTAAACATTCACTTACGTACAGTTTACTCAATAAGTAAACCGATTCTTACACATAATTATCTATGCGTAAAGAATACTAACGCACAGTCGTGCGTTATATTGAGTCGTGTGTCAATCAAATTAGCCTTAAACCGCCCAAATCGCAAGATTTCTCTGCAAAAATATTTTTACGGCTAGCAACCATACGAATGTTTTTGTGCTACCCTATAGAACTTGCCTTGCCGCTTACCGCTTCTGTGTATGAGTCATCGCCGTGTCGGCCGCGAAGATTCAGGAATGCTGGAATTATCTCGATGGAGAATCATATAAAGTGGCCTCGCGTCTTCCCGAGTATTCGTGATAGACTTTAGATCGTATATAAATAGGGAATAGCGACGAATTGTAGTTAGGTAGTTAATCCTTGAGTGTTGAATTGTAAAGAGCTATTAGTTGTAAAGTTATAAGAGTAGTTTGGTGTGTTTGATTGTATACAGTGGTAGAGAATAAAAAGAGTATTTAGTTGAAAATAGTAAAGTTTTAATTTCGTTAAGAACCCACGAAAAAAACGTAACATTTGGTGTCAGAAGTTGGATTGTGAAGGGACCGGACTTGTGAAGGGAAAGAAGAGAGTACAAGTACGTCAACGAGACTGTTTGATTGGTGGATTCTGTGCAAATTTTATAACATTCTATGGTCAATACGAGGCAACAAATGGCAGAAATGGAGGAAATAAATAAAATGTTGGCCGATTTCATGGAAAATTTAAATGCTGAGAATCGAGCGGATCGGAAAGAGGATGAACGTAGAAGGCAAGCGGATCGGGAACAGGATGAAGGTAGAAGGCAAGCAGAACAGGACCGGCTGCAGAACATTTTACAAGATCAAGGAGATAAAAGGCACGCGGAACGGAAGGAGGATGAACGTAGAAGGCAAGTGGATCGGGAAGAAGATGAACATAAAAGGCAAACAGAACAGGGTCAGCTACAGAAATGGATGCTGGATGTGATTGTAGGTGAGCAAGGAAAATTACAGAAAATCTTGGACGGACAAAATGAGAAGTTTGAAAAAGAAGTAGACAATATACAAAAAGAAGTAGGAGATGTACGGAAAGAAATGAAGAATCTACAGGCAGAATTTACCAGACTAAAAATCAAGGACCCACCGAGAGGGTATTCGCCACAGGACATAATATCAAACTTCCAACGTATGACGGTCAAACATCCTGGACAATGTACAGAAGACAATTTGAAGCCGCTGCTGTTGCCACCAGTTGGAATAACGAAAAAATGGCTACATCACTAGTGGTAGCGCTTCGTGGATCTGCTCTGTAACTACTGCAGACCATTCCCATCAGCCAATAAGGGAAATATGACATACTTGCAGCTGCCCTATAGAGACGATTTGGAGACCAACATAGAATACAACTCTATCAGGCACAAGTTAAGTCCCGACATCAAAAGCCTGGTGAAAACCTGCAAGAGTTTGAGGCAGACATTAGACGACTCATTCAATTGGCCTACCCGGGAGCGACAGAGGAATTTCAAGAGGAACTTGCTGCCCAATATTTCGTGAATGGTATCAGAGATCCAGAAACTCAGAAAACGCTACGCCTAGCCAAATTTGATAGCAACCGTGAAGTGTTGGGTAGAGCTCTGAAAATCGAGGCGGCCTATAACATCTGTAAGCCAGCAATCCAGGAAGAAAATTTGGCGAACAGTTGTGAACTAATTGAAATGGAAGGTATTTTGAAGAAATTAACCGCTCTTCAGGCCACGGGGAGATTCCGGGAGCCACTAGAAGTTAGGCCATACAACCGTAATCGGTGCTATAGATGTGGCAAGACTGGACATTTCAAAAAGGACTGTCGAATACAGATATTCCGGGAGCCACTAGAAGTTAGGCCACGTAACCGAAATACCATCAAGCAGTGCTATAGATGTGGCAGGACTGGACATTTCAAAAGGGACTGTCGAGTACAAAGATTCCAGGAGCCACTAAAAGATAGGCCACGTAACCGGAATGTTTCGAACCAGTGCTATATATGTGGCAGGTCTGGGCATTTCAAAAGAGACTGTCAAGTACAAAGATTCCGGGAGGAGCCAATCGAACACGTAACGGAAATCTTACAAATCAGTGCTATATATGTGGCAGGACTGGGCATTTCAAGAGAGGCTGTCGAGTACAACTACGGTCTACATCTCCATCCAGAGACGACAGCAGTTCAAAGTCAAGTCAGGAAGAGTTGAAACAATATAACTTTAAGGTTAAGCACAGGGAAGGAAGATGGCATAACAATACAGACGCCTTATCCAGAAGATAATGCGAGGATAATTATAAACATTGCCAAAGAATAGATCAACGAGCAAGAATCACTCCCATTAGGCAAACCAAGTTTAAAGTTGATCAGCAGTGGACCACAGAGCAACTACAGAAAGATCAGCTTGAGGATAATGAAATAGCACTACTGCTAAAAGCTAAAGAAGAACGTCAACCAAGACCAAGCTGGAGAGATATTTCAACTAAGGGATCTTATTTTAAATCTCTGTGGGTTCAGTGGGGCTTCCTGGTAGTTGAAAATGGACTCCTTAAACGAGCCTGAGAAAGCGCCGATGGAAAAGTAGTGAAGACGCAGTTAGTGGTACCAAAGAAGAGGGTATCGGAAGTTCTGGAAGAAGTACATAATAGAAAGTATGGTGCTCATCTCGGAGTTAACAGAATGATTGACAAGATCCGCGACAGATTTTACTGGGTCAACTACTGCCAGGATGTGAAATCATGGTGCCAGCAGTGTTCAACCTGTGCCTCAAATCAAGGACCCCAGACAAGATCTAGTGGGAAGATGAAACAGAATGATGTGAGACTACCGTTTGAACGTCTCGCCAGTGACCGAATGAAGGCTCGATATGATCTCCAAGCTAACTCTATGGGATTTCAGATGAACGATAAAGTCTGGTTATATAATCCGAAAAGGAAGAAAGGAAGATCTCCCAAGCTAACGCCAGTATGGAAAGGACCCTATACAATCATCAAAAGAATTAATGACGTTGTGTATAAAATTCAGCGTAGCCCCAGAAGCAAACTGAAAGTTGTCCACCTCGACAGGCTGAAAGCATATCACGGACATGAAGCATCTGATCGGGACGATCAGAATTAAGAGGTAGGCAATGTTACGGCTAGCAACTATACCAATGTTTTTGTGCTACCCTATAGAACTTGCCTTGCTGCGTACCGCCTCTGTGTATGAGTCATCGCCGTGTAGACCGCGAAGATTCAGGAACGCTGGAATTATCTCGATGGAGAATCATATAGAGTGGCCTCGCGTCTTTCCGCGTATTCGTGATAGACTTTAGATCGTATATAAATAGGGAATAGCGAGGAATTGTAGTTAGTTAATCATTGAGTGTTGAATTGTAAAGAGCTATTAGTTGTAAAGTTATAAGAGTAGTTTAGTGTGTTTGATTGTATACAGTGGTAGAGAATAAAGAGAGTATTTAGTTGAAAATAGTAAAGTTGTAATTTCGTTAAGAACCCACGAAAGAAAACGTAACAATATTACAGAGTACTTAAAAGTGACCGATGCCGCTTCGTACATTGGTCATTGCTTCAGAAGGACATCCGATACAATTCTGGTCGACGCAGGAGATGACTTAATGGCGCTAAAGAGACTTGGTGGATGGACACCTCCTACTGTAGTGGAAGGATACGTAGATGAATCCATTTCATACAAAACAGCATGAAGGAATATTGCAATCTATCGACAATAATTTACCATCCGACTCTACTATGAATGTTGAAGACAATGAAACACAATCAAGTATTTCATCAAATATTTTTGTAATTGCAATAAAAAATTGTAAAAATTTTACTATTAACTTTAATAGTAACTAATCAATTAATTAATTAATAATTATTTAAATACAAATTTAATTAAATTCAGAATTTATATATAGTTTAAACGAATTTTAATTTAGTTTGCTTAATTAATATTTTAAACTATAATCTATAAATAAAGTATGCTGATAATTACATTATTTAAAACTTAAACAATACACCACCCGGCATTTTAAAAATAGTCGTTGGAAAAGTATAGTGCACTACTTGAATGGTAATTTGCTTATTATAAACTCGTTCGATTACAGCCCTCTCTCGCTCACGCAGTAATCTTTCGTTTGTAGTACTTACTGTTGGGGAAACACCCCAACACGTGTAGAAACTATCGTTTTTCACCGTATAGTATGGTGACCCTAAATGCATGTAGAATGAATGAGTCATAATTAAACTCAAAATAGATTTATTTCACCCCGGGTACAACCCAATTTGTACATTTAAATCAGCAAATGTCAAGTTCTTTAAAACCCCTTAGTCCAACCCTAGACGGACGATCTCTTAATTCGAACCTGTACAGCAGTGCTGTCAATATAATAGATTACAATAGAGCCAACTTTCACTCGGAAAGGAAATCGTTCTTAATCGTTTTCAATTCAATGTATTTTTGTCTCCGTCAGCATTGTGAACAATCAGTCTGTTAAATAAAGAAATAAAACCGTTTCTACCCTTTTAATCTCAAACGAATTCGGCAAAGTGCCAATCCCCACTTTTTATTTAATCGTGGCGCCAGTAGGCGACCCGCTCGAAGAAAGAAATTCAATAGTCAGTGCTCTGTTAATACTCCACGTTGCTAGATCGGTATGCTCACCGCGCTCTAGCAAGTGCCTCTTCGCGCCAAAAGGTCAAATTCCTTTTTGGGCCAATTTCTCTTCTCGTATGCACAAATATTAGAGAATATTTAGTGCACCTCAGTTATCTTTGTCCAAGGTTGGACAAAGACCTCCTTGTGGGCTTTTTTAAGCAATTCTTCGAAGTCAGAACGATAGCGTTCCCTTTGAAAAATGGAACATAAGATGGCGGAAGGCTAATTGACATTCCTGGTCAAATTTCTGTAAGCATGGTTAAAGCTGGAGTTATGGTTTCCGTAAACACAAAAGTTAAGTTTGGAAAATAACTAAGTAAAATCTCCCCATTGAAAACAGGTAAAGCAGTCAATGTGAAAAGGTACGCTGTATGAAAGTTGCTAAATTGGAGAACGGAAAGTATTAAAATAAGAAAGATAAAAGACTCATTTTTAAATCAAACAATTAAGACTTTTTAGTAGATATTTCTAATTTTAAGAAACCTTTTTGTAATAATAGTTTTATACTTGAATGAACGAATGATGAATGATTGGAAGTTTTAGTCTAAGGATTGTACATATATAATTTCTATTTAACATAGAAATCGCTGTTCATTTATATCTATCATATTTAAATGCAATTTACACCTGCATTATTAAATTATATCAAACCGAATACATGTTTCAATTTATCTCACCACCCTATATCATACTGTCCATTAAAAGTGGTTAATTAAGATACCACACCCCTCTTTATGGTATTAAACAATAATAAAAGCACTTGTTTATCGCGACCATAAATTTGGTCCTTCGAGCCGGATATTTTCATAAATTTAAAAATAAATTTGCTCTCCGGATCACATAAATTTAATCCGATCGAGCCGGATAATTTAAATTGAGCGCATTCGAGCTAAAATCTCAAGGTCCTTCGAAAAATATTGAATTGAAACGTCTGAAAAGGGTTATAGAATATTTTATTTCAAATATTTGATTTGATTAGTTGTCATATTGATGTAGTTAGTTATTGTTTACTGTAAATTGAATTAGGTGTTTACTGTAACTCTTTGTCGCACCATTTTGTTGTAAATCGATGGACTTGCTGCAACCAGCAGGACTCCTCTAGACACTACCAAGGCTGCACGAAAAGGTAAAGACTTTCGTGGTAAGTTGTACGAAACTCTGTAATTGACTGTTAAATAAAAACTTGTGTACGGTGTTTATTTCCTCATTGATATATTGTTATATATGCACTGTTTATATCTGTACTTTATGTTGTGTTGATATATTGCATTTCTATTGATATTTGTGCATTTTTGCACTGTGTATTTTTAAAAATATTTCACAATGACGTATGAACAATTGAAAACACAGCGAACCAGCGTCAAGGGTATAATAACTCGAATAAGTAAGTGGATGCAAGTAAATGCAGACATTGAAAATGAAGTTGATCATTTTATTTTAAGACATAATGGATTAGAACTTGCCTTCAGTAAGTACAATGAAATTCAAGACTCGATTGAGTGTATCGCTGGTTATGAAACGATTGACACTGAAGTTCGTGAGGAGGTGGAACAAACTTGCTATGATTTATTAGTCCAGACACAAAAACGTATTAAGATGTTAACCATACCCACACAAGTTGTTCCAAGTTCTCAAAGTGTAGCTCATCAGAGCCCCTCTCCTCCTTCTGTAAGATTACCAGAGATAAAGATCAATCCTTTTAATGGTAAAATTTCTGAATGGAACTCTTTCATTCAATTGTTTGATACATTAATTACAGACAACGGTTCACTGAATGACATTCAAAAATGTATGTACTTAAAGTCATTTTTGGGAGACGAACCCCTAAAGATCATTGAAAGCTTACTCGCAACGAATGATAACTTTGAAGTTGCAATTAACTTATTGAAAGAAAGATACGAGAACAAATTGTCAGTAATTAATGCTCATTTCATCTCGCTATTAGAAATAGACTCTGTTGTCAAATGTACTGGTCCTAATTTAAGACAATTTGTAACTGATCTTAAGAAAAATCTTGATTTAATAAATAATCTTAATTATTCTTACAAAGATCTCTGGGAGTTTCTCTTAACTTATTTATTTGAGAAAAAATTAGATTTTGGCACTAGTAAAGCCTTTGAAACAGAATGAGATATTAACATGTTGCCAAATCTCACTCAATTTCTTGATTTCTTACACAAAAGGTGTACCATTCTAGAAAACTTGTCTTCTGTAGACAGTACTCAGAAAAACTTTACAAAAGGAATCTCGTTGCATGTCAGGCAACAAAGCAAGTCAGTTCTGTGCAGTTATTGCAATCACAACTCTCATAAAATATATTCTCGTGGAACATTTAGAAAGTTAAACTTGTATGATAAGCAGAAAGTTGTAGAAAGTAAAAAGACTTTGCTTTAACTGTCTCGGTACTAGTCACTCGAGAAGTAAATGTACCTCTACTCGAAGATGTTCTTTGTGTGCTCAGAAACATCATACTCTTTTGCACAACTCTCAAGTACACACACCTCAATATGGTTTCAATGGCCATAGTTCTCCCTCTTTTCAAGATAATGTTTTTGATAATCAAACCTCAGCAGCCCATGGTACTCAAATTGATCAGCCTATAAATAGGCACCCTCTCGACATAAGTCAGTCATGTCTCTTTCAAAAGCATGATACCCTGCCTCCTCTGAATAGAGCCCCCCCTCAGATACCTCGAAATAGATCTCCTCCTTTGATACCTCAGAATAGAGGCCCTCGTTTTAATGCAAATGCAGATAGTCAGTCACAAGTTACAAATTCATTGAACTTATCCACTCTGTCGAATAATAATTCTCATGTTTTGCTAGCTACAGCCCGTGTAACTCTGTTTGCTGCTAATGGACTTCCTGTTCAAGCAAAAGTTCTCTTAGACTCTGCCAGTCAAAACTCTTTTGTAACCAATCATCTCGTAGAGAAGTTAAATTATGTTCCCTATAACAAGTCACTTCACATAAGTGGAATCTCTCAAGGCAGTATGAAGTTGAATAAGATGGTTGATATGAGGCTGTACTCTAATGTGTATCATAACAGAAGTTTTAAGCTGACTTGTGCTGTACTTGACAACATAACTTGCAAACTTCCGCAAGTCCCAATTCATCAAGATAAAATCAATATCCCCAGTCAGTTTAGGTTAGGTGACTCGCATTATGCTTCCCCATCAGACATCGATATGTTGATCGGTGCTGATCTCTATTATGATTTAATGTTAAATGGTGTATATAGTTTAGGTAAGAACCTCTCTGTCTTGCAAAATACTCATTTAGGATGGGTAATTGCAGGAAACGCTCCTGTTTTCAATCCTTGTTTGAACAATACTTCAACTCATGTTAGTGTATATAGCCCTGCACGTAGAGACGTGTACAGTGGTCTATGTTTGAATGATAGTTCAACTCTTCCTCTCAAAGTTGATAATCCTGCACGTAGAGATGTGTACGGTGATGTATGTGTGAACAATCGTTCAATTTCTCTTAGTGTTAACAACCCTGCACGTAGAGACGTGTACGGTGGTGTCCCTCTATCTCGGTTTGTTCAATCCTCTGAACAACACACTCTCAATAATTTAGTTAATTTACCTCTCAAGTCACGTTTTGAGAATAAAAGACTGTATGGCTCATTCTCTAGTGTTAGAAAACGGAATTATCGTTTGTATCATAACCAAGTGTTACCCTCTGTTGCCCGAGTATGACAATACTCAATGATTGATAATGTAATGTAATTGAGATTATGTTAAATGTTGTACTTTGCGAAGTGGCCTCTCTATTAACGAGCGTTCTTTCAGCGTGTTTTTAGAACTCTGCGTGTAATGCGTGTTAGATTTCTGCGTGTTGATAAGTCAAGGCGGTGTTGCCGTCATTCTCTTCAATGCTTAAAGAAGTATTATTTTGTTTGTGGTTCTAAATAGAATAAACCTCAGGCGGTGTTGCCGTCGTTCCTTTTAATTCTTAAAGAAGTATTCTTTTGTTTTTTGTTCTGTAAATAGATTGTATTTATTTCTCAGTTGGAGTTCTTACTCTCTCTTTCTCGTTAATGAAGATGGGATCTTCATGGCCGGGGAATATGTTGGGGAAACACCCCAACACGTGTAGAAACTATCGTTTTTCACCGTATAGTTTGGTGATAACACCCTGTATGCATGTAGAATGAATGAGTCATAATTAAACTCAAAATAGATTTATTTCACCCCGGGTACAACCCAATTTGTACATTTAAATCAGCAAATGTCATGTTCTTTAAAACCCCTTAGTCCAACCCTAGACGGACGATCCCTTAATTCGAACCTGTACAGCAGTGCTGTCAATATAATAGATTACAATAGAGCCAACTTTCAGTCGTATATGTATTTTTGTCTCCGTCAGCATTGTGAACAATCAGTCTGTCAAATAAAGAAAGAAAACCGTTTCTACCCTTTTAATCTCAAACGAATTCGGCAAAGTGCCAATCCCCACTTTTTATTTGATCGTGGCGTCAGTAGGCGACCCGCTCGAAGAAAGAAATTCAATAGTCAGTGCTCTGTTAACACTCCACGTTGCTAGATCGGTATGCTCACCGCGCTCTAGCAAGTGCCTCTTCGCACCAAAAGGTCAAATTCCTTTTTTGGGCCAATTTCTCTTCTCGTATGGATTAGTTCTTTGAACAACAAATCAAGGGATGTCCACTTACGGCCAATTTGGCCAACTTAAGATATACCCCCCGAATATCGCACTCCACACGGCACCATATATAAAGGAATGTCTTTATTCTACAAGCAATTAATGCCCCCCTATTCACAACCGTCAAGAATATCCTATTTTCATACCAATTGTAACTGTAATTATTCCCAACTTTCAAAAGGCAACTTAAAACGTCTCAAAAACTCTTAACTATAAGGAGAGCAGAAACGCATCTACCAGTAAGGTATTGTGCGTGAGCTGCATCCTGGTTGGCCCGCTTACCGTGTTCGGACACGTGCGGGGCTTGCCAAGGGACTCGCTGCGCGTATAAATACGCACAAGCGATGCCCAAGCCTATCATAGTGAGTTCAACTGTGGATGAGAGAACATCTACGGGAGAC
>MU190958.1:0-19800 GCA_016904865.1 Pissodes strobi
TTGGTAAACTGGAAGTAATGGATTCGTTATCTTCTCAATCTTATACTGAGCGTTGACTAGTAAAGGAAGTAAAACGAAGATAGTCCTCATTTTTGTTTTCCTGAAAATAAGGAATGTCGTTTAATATCCTTTGGATGTCTTTGATTTTTAAATTCAGTCAATTTATATTTTTGTTTTATTTTTAGTCCTAACTTGCGTGGAGTATTTACAAGTTGTTTTGTCATTTCTGGTATTTCAGGGTCATCTTCACGATTTTTATTGAGTTTTGCTAAAACATTAGCCTTTTTGGCATTTAATTTTGAATTGATCTTCTCATTTAATTCTTGGAATGTTTGACCAAGTTCATAAACGTAATCCGTTTGTAATTGATTTAGATTTTTCTCAAAGTTGAGTTGATAATTGATATTACCTTTTAATACTTGAAAGAGGGTATACTCATGTGAAGAATGAATGCTATTATTATAATTCAAAATAGCTATATCTACTAATTCTTGAACTGTTTTTGTTCGATGGTCATTTCTAATTGCAATTATGCTTTCTTTTAATGTTGAATGAAATCGTTCAATAGGTGAGTTCGAATTTGGGTTGTAAGGTGTAACAAAATGTAATTCGATCTGATAGGTTTTGCAAAGATCTTGAATTAAATTGCTTTTAAATGTTTGAGCATTATCAGTTGTTGTCTTACAAGGTGTACCGTGGTGTGAAAAGTACTTAATTAAGCTTTGACAAATTTCTATTGAAGTTTCATTAATAAGGTAGGCAGCTGCAAACTTAGAAAAGTTGTCTATTAATGTTAGATATTTTTGTCCTGATAAGGAATATATATCCATGTAAATATGTTCTAATGGTTTTGAACCTGTGGGCGTTGGTTTATAAATTACCTTAAAAGGATGCCTGTCATACTTTGTTTTTTGACAAGTTTCACAGATATTTACAAAATTTATTACATCTCTTTCCAAACTAGGCCAATAATACCGTTGTTTAATATTCTTGATATTCTCAGTCATTCCTCTATGCGATATTTTCGTCTGGTGATATCTTTCAATAATTTATTTTTGTTCGTTTTCACTTATGACGTCATCAAGTAGTAAATTTGAAATGACAAGTTTATAAGCATTATGCTTAAATGTTTCTTGGAATATTCTTATTATTATCGGCTCCAACTCTTTGTTTGGGAAATGTAAACAGTACATATCGGGAGGTAAATGATCTCTAAGAAGTCGTTGTACTTCTTCTGTTGAAGGATTCTGATTAATGAAAATCAAAAATCTCTTTTTGGTTTCAAATAATTTCATCGTTGTCACATAAGATGTATCTTTTGTGGTCCATTTGAATATTGCCTGGTTCTTAAATGTATTTACCGACTTATTTACATATGGGGCACCAAGAATTGGATCTTCCATTGATGTATGTATTGTGTCCGTATCTGAGTTGTTTTCTTTCATGTTATCCTCTACCTTAGGGATGTCGTGATCTTTGTTTCCTTCCATTGAGCTAGCAGTATCAGTTTCTGATTTCACTTTCTGTTTGCTAGTTGATGGTTGTGGTGTCTTTTTGACTGGTAATGGTTTTTGATTATTTGTCAATGGTTTATCCACGAATGGTTTATCTATGAATGGTTTATCTACGAATGGTTTATCTACGAGTGGTTTGTCTCTATCTACCCAAACCATTGTTGTTTTATTCGGAGCTTTAATCTAAATGTCCGATATAATGTTTATTTTTGGAGTCTTTTTCTTAACTTCTGATACTTTTTCTGAATATACTTTCCTTGGTTTTTCGAAAAGGTTTTCCTGTGAATCGAAAAAGTGCTTAATTTTTTCGTGCCACAGTTGTTGATCATCTTCTTCTTCTTCTTTTTCACATATAGCAGACATGTGTGTAGGTGGTGATTTTGTTATTTCCACTGGGTGTACCTCTCGAGGTGGACGGGAAAGTGAGTCTGCGTTGGAATTCTGAGTACCTTTTTTATACTGAATTGTATATTCGAATTCTTGAAGTTTTAATCGCCATCGCACTAATTTTGAATTTGGCTCTTTAATGGAGAAAAGCCATTGCAGTGGCTTGTGATCACTTACAATAGTAAATTTTCGGCCAAATAAATATGGACGAAAGTATTTTGTTGCCCATACTATTGCTAATAGCTCCTTCTCAATTGTTGAGTAATTACATTCACTTGAATTCAGAGTTCTACTTGCATACGCAATAGGTAAATCTGAACCAATAGTTCCTTGCGATAGAATTGCACCGATTGCATATTCTGATGCGTCAGTTGTCAAAATGAAGGGTTTCTCAAAGTCCGGGTACTGGAGTATTGGATCGTTTGTTAGAATATTTTTACAAAGATTAAAAGCTGAAATAAAAGCTTTATCATGAACTATTTTTACATTTTTCTTAAGACAACTTGTTAATGGTTTTGTTATCTTGGCGAAATTCTTAATGAATTTTCGATAATAACCAACAAGACCTAAGAATGATTTAATTTCTTTGGGTGTTTTTGGCATTTTGAAATTTTTAGCTGCTTCGATTTTTCGTGGGTTAGGTTTAACACCGTCAGGGGTAATGACATGTCATAAAAATTCAACTGACCTATGTAAAAATTCTGATTTGTCTAACTGAATTTTCATGCTAAATGACATTAACCTTTCAAAAACTAATTTTAACGAATTTATATGTTCTTGAAGACTTGTGGAGTAAATAATTATGTCATCCATGTATACAAGACAAACTATACCTAAAAGTCCGCGCAAAACGTTATCCATAGTTCTTTGAGACGTAGCGGGCGCGTTTTTCAAACCAAATGGCATGCGTGTGTACTCATATTGTCCATGGTCAAGATTAAAAGCTGTTTTTGGTATGCTTTTTGGATCCATTTCTATCTGATGATATCCGCTTGCTAAATCTAGCGTTGTAAAGTATTGACAACGTCCTAGCTTATCCAAAATGTCAGAGATATTTGGAATTGGGTATCTGTCACTGATAGTCTTTTCATTGAGTTTGGAATAATCAATCACCAATCTCCACTTCTTTTGTCCAGAAGCGTCCGGTTTTTTAGGAACTATCCAAATTGGTGAACTTCAAGGGGATGATGAAGGTTGAATGATTCCATTGTCTAACATTTCATTTATTTGTCTATTTACTTCATCTTTATGTATATATGGATACCTATAATTTTTCGTATGAGTGGGTATTTCATCAGTAGTGTTGATTACATGCTTAACTTGATTTGTAAATGTCAAAGAGTCTCCAGGTTTATGTAAAATGTTATTAAATTTTTTAAGAAGCTTGCAAAGTTGTTCTCTCTCTTCTTGGTTTAAGTGTTCATGTCTAATTAGAGATTTTAAATCTACATTTTCATTCACGAAATTGGAATGGATGGATGTTTCAATATTTTTGAAATTAAACATTTCAAAATTGTTAAGTTCGATTGGTTCTAAAGGCATATTGTCATTCGTACTACCTTCTAATACTATTGACCCATGATACAATCAACGTAAGGTATGATATCGCGCAGGCGACGATTCGTC
Organism: Pissodes strobi; assembly: GCA_016904865.1. Lineage (NCBI taxonomy): Eukaryota > Metazoa > Arthropoda > Insecta > Coleoptera > Curculionidae > Pissodes > Pissodes strobi. Next base: position 3,528 of record MU190958.1, read on the forward strand.
TGTGACGTCATTGCGAGCTTTGTTTGGCGCTGCGCGCCTGCCGGCATTTACAACATGAACGAACGTGTGCTTTGCATTTGAGATTCGTATGTTTTAGATTTAAATTTTGTTGGCGTTACTGTTCCTTAGACGATGTTTGTTGGTATTTTTAATTAAAAAAACGTTTAAATATGAGGTGTGCTGTGGACGGATGTAAGGTGGATAACCAAGGCAAAAACTTTGATAGGAATATAAGGTGTTTCACTTTTCCCAAAGATAAAATATGTGTAGTAAATGGGTTCACCTGTGTTTTCGTAAGGATAAATTTAATAAAACTTCTGCACGTATTTGCTCAAAACATTTTGAGGAAGATGACTATGTATAGGGTGGCCCGTTTAAGACGGGCCTATACCTTATCTCGAAGACTACGATGGTTGCAAAAAAAATTAAAAACAAAAGTTGTTCCTAGTAAAACGATCTTTACTTTTTTGTATTTTTTTAATCTTTACTTTTTTATATACAGGGTGGTCAAAGAAAGTTACACTTTTTTAAATGAAACAACCTATATTTTCTTACATTTTTGGATTCTACTTAAAATTCTAAGCATATTAAATTTGATGTATGATGTTATACCTCTAGAGTTAGTAGTTTCACAGCTATAAACAGTTGAAAATCGGTACTGTGGCTTCTTTTCACATTGGTAGCAGGAAGACCATTAAAGATGGAGTAAAATTAATTCCACATTCCTATCTTAACTTTCCAAGAGCTATCTGATGGTGCTAACTGATGGTACCTACAGAGGTACCAGATTTGGTACCCATGGTACCACCTGCCAATGGTACCTACCGTGGTACCAGATTTGGTACCCATGGTACCACCTGCTAATTAGTACCGTCAGATAGCTCTTGAAAAGTTAAGATAGGAATGTGAAATTAATTTTACTCCATCTCTAATGGTTTTCCTACCCTCAGGATTTGACTAAAATTATTATTTAAGAAAAAATATTATTATCGATTTCCTTTTTTTTGCTGTCGATTGGCCAATACCCAATAAACGTTTTTTAGATAAAAGTAAAAGTTTATTACGTTTCTCAAAAGATGCTGTTTTTAATACAACTATTTTGATCCATTCTTCATAAAAGTTTGTTGAATATTATTTTTTTTATTAGTATTTTTATAGTATTAATATGTAATAATTAGTTTTTAATTTCACCCAGGACACAAATTTTCTCAAAAAATAGAGAAAATAGGTAAAACATAATGATTATGTGCCTATAAACGTATGCATTTTAATAGAAGCCAATCACGCAATGACGTCAATGCGCGGAGCGAACGAATTTGAGACGGTTAGGTATCATACCTTCCGTTTATTGTATCATGCTATTGACCTATCCGTATGATTATAGATATCGAGTGTGTAAGTATTATTATCAATTGTCACAATAGTTGGTTGTATTTCGATATCATGGTCACAAAAATAAGGCATTATCCATGTCGTATTGTTGGGTAGGTTAGTCTTAAATGTAGACTTTTGAATTGTTTTTGGCGGAATTTCAATTAAGTATTGATCGAAGTTTTCTCGATAATAAAAAGGAATTTCTAAGTATTGATTTCTTAGTAATTGATTTTTTAAATCGATATTCAAGTTTAATTTACAAAGATCTTTTATACCTAAAATACCGTCAAAATATTCATGAAATAGGTACAATATGAAATCAACTGAGTCTGTTATACCAAAGCATAAGAATAAGGGAATGCTTGCTTACCCTCAGCTTTTTTAGAACCTGCACAAGTTTGTAAAGTGCTCGTATAAGGTTGTATTAATTCAGGAAAATAAGTCTCTGCTAAAGATGGTCTTAATAATGAAGCATGAGAACCAGTGTCTATTAGTAATTTGATATTATAATTGGGAGGTTTTATTCCGAGGCTGGTAAATGAAAATTTTCTAATTGTTCACTTATGTTCTCTTCATCTTGATTTTCTAATTTTTCCACATTTTGGTAATAGTCATGTTCATCAAAGTCCGAATTATTTATTGGATACTCGACAATATCAGTATCAGAATAATAATATGGTTCTTCATTTTCAAGGTGGGTTAATTCTTGCCAAGTTAAATTGGGTTTACCTTGTGGTCGAAAATGAGATTGTTGTGGTCTTTGCACTTGACTCACAGGTTTTCGGGGCTGAACACTAACTCCAGACATGGGTTGTGGATATTGTTGGGGTTTAGAAAATTGTGCATTTCTTTGTGCTAAATTTGGTGTGAAATTATGATTTGGGGTTCTGAAAAATGTTTGATTAGGGTATCTTGGAAATTGACCTTGAGGTTTCGGATTAAAAGGTTGATTATATGGTTTAGGGTTGAAATTAGTTGGTCTTGGAAAATTATTCTAGGGATTAACTTGAAACTTATATTGATTCTTCTGGAATTCAATAGATTATGGTTTTTGAACATTTTTGTTTGAATTCTGATTATGTAAATAATTATTTTTGAAATTATTTTGAGAAGTTAATATTTCATAATTTGTTATTATTTCAATTGCATGATCCAAATTCTGTGGATTTTGTACAATTAATAAAGTTCTTAATTCACTAGAAATATTGGATAGAAGGTTTTGCGTAGCTATAAGCTCATTTTGTGAAATTAAAACTGCGCGTGCTTCAATATTGGCAATTTCTGAACAAATCTTACTATTAATCTTAGTTACTAACGCTTTCAACTTTTGAATATAATCCTGTGTGAATGTCTTAACTAACAGGATGTCCGATTATAAAGAACAATTACGACTTACAATAAAGTTCTCAATCTCTGTCCTGTATCAGGTGGTACTTCGCTGAAGAGGTATACTATCCAGGGTGGTTGCCTCCTGTCGTGGACTCTAGCCTACGCCAATAAGTCCTGTACTGGCTGTCGTAACGGCGTACCGATGAGCGATGTCTGCCAGGAGTCACAAGTAGCTCTCCGTAGGGTTTGATGTTTCGATCCTTCCTTAACTGTTAAGACAGACAGAGTGGCACCAATAATTCAAAGGGCACTGATAATCCAGGAGTGTACACGCAAACGTCGTAACGTGAATCGTAAACTTTTCCCGAATTTCTTATCCGAAAAGAATCCTTAGTACGCACACCGGAAAGGATCCTACCGACTGCGCCAAATATATTTACTATCTTGTTTACTTCGTTTTTAAAAACTTTATTTTAGTTACACGAAGAAAAGATACAAGTAGTAATGTATTAACCTTCTACACTGAAAGCTTGCTTATGACTAAAATGCACACTCTTATCTCTGCCTATTTATAATATAATAAATGCTGAGCACTGCAAAGCTAGTAATCTAATCCTCTAAAACTACATAGTCGCCATAAGTGGCCATATAATTTTACCGACGATGAAAATAAAACAAAATTGCAGGTATTTGATTTGCAACCTGGATAGCTACGTTTATATCATATAATATGTGCAAAATAATTTATATTTTGAAATATTTTAAAAACGACTGAAAACCCGCACATGGTAACTCATATAAAACATCAGTATTTATACAATTTTTTTTACTTATTCGGTGCTCAATTCATTTACTGATAAGAAGTATGAATGATGTCCAAAAAAATTACCAAAAGTTTTATATTCAACAATTTTTCCATTTTAAAAAGAGAAAAGTTATAGGGCCTGTTCACTTTTATTGTGTATAAATAATATATGCTTTGTTAAATAACAATATATCTATAACTGTCCCTTAGCAATTATTTAGTAAAACACATAAGACTCCATATTATAGCCCTAAGTAAACAATTAATAAATTTTGTAGTCTGACGTGTTTAAAATATTGCTCATACAAATAATCATAAATCACTGTTTGTACCTCGCTGACTACTGAATTTCTGATGTCATCAACTTTATAGGTCCATCCATTTTTGCAGGGCACCGTGCCATCGGTCTTTGCTAGTTTCATATCATCTAGCCTGTCAAGTTGAATCATGTCGTAACGGATATCATACATCATACACTCGCTAAACTTGGATTTGTTGTCAAGAGTTACCTCTATCGGAATGCTGAAACAAGAGTTATTGTCTCTATATAGTTTCATGTATGCATATTCTGACAGCATAGTTATCAAATGCATGTGGTTTGTGGCTTCCCTTGAATACGTGGTCAAATACCGAAATCATTAGCGAAATTCATTGCGCCATAGTTTGTTTGAATAAATGTTCTCTAAATAAAAAGTTAGTCAATAAAATCGTATTTAATGGAAAAAATTATCATTAATTATTGGTATGGCTAGTCTTATCAGTGGTTAGGTCATGAAAATAAACTATACAAGGCGGCTCAATGGATAGGAAACAAAGGCTTTTTCAAGTATTTACAGTTTTTTTGTAAATTTGTAATTTTTGAAGTACCGGCTGCGTAGGCGGGGTGAGTGCCACTTTAAGAAAATGAGTTGAGTAGCACCTTGTTTTAAACCTGTTTTGATTTTATTTACAAACCTTTCGTTTTTTCTTAAGTTGGTCGATTCGCTTCGAAGATTTTGCATTCAAAGTTACCATGGTCCGATTGGGACAATGAAACTTTGAAATAAAAATCGCTCGGACTCGTAAAATAGTTGGCTCTTATTTTCAACCTTGACAATTCCACCCCCCTCGACGAGGTCGAATCCAACCGTTAAAGCTTAAATGGGATTAGAAGCCAGTTGATGCCTCATTTCAAAGACCATCGACTTTGCTATTCAATCTTCCTAGTTTTTGAATTTTGTGCAATATTTTCCGAGAAAACACGTTAAAAACTGGTAATAAAGGAAGGTAAAATCTATACGAAGTAAGTGTAAATGGATAGTAATTTGGGGTACGATCAATTTCTTATAACAGATTTGCATTGAAATTCATGAAATCAAAATCAAAATCATTATTGACGGCTCCTCGTAGATGGTCTATGTTGACTTGAGAAGTCTGTCCGCACAAAATGTGGGCGGTATTAGAATACTACGGCATTTGATTGGGCCCTGCGAAATTCCTTAATTGCTTTTAGAGTTAGAGCATTTAAGTTGTATGATTTTAACGACAGTCAGTGCTGTATCGCGTCCGAGTGGTTTCAGTTTACGTGTGTTGACAACTTTGTTTTGTTAGTTTTGTCAGTATTTGCTTTGAACTTTGTTGTTGTTGGTCTGTATTTTACCTATGCTTTTATTACACATCTTTGTTGTTCTTGGAAATCAATATTTAGCTAATCAAAATGGCGTTCTGGAGACCTTTCGATATTTCTAATGGTGAATCGGAATCTGAAATTCCCAAAACCAATGCCGTTGCAGAGCTTTTAGAGTTTCGTAATAAAAACTTACATATCCAAACACAAATAATTATTTTAAATATGTATACATGTTTGAAAAGTGAAAATCATGAGGCCTCAGAAAATGAAATAGTAAAAAAAAATTAGAGCTTACTAAACTTCCACGCTCTACAGTTCATAAAGTGATTAAGGTAGGAGATATCATTGACCATTCATTAAAGCGAAAAAGATCCGACCAAAAGCTAAAAAAATTGTTAATACTTCCAAAGAAGTTATACGCCAAGAAGTATATCAATTTTAAAATGACAGCAAAGCCCCGACATTGGAAATGATTCGAGACGAATTATCGGGTTACCACAATTATGAGTACAAATCTCTCGACACTTTGCGTAATATCTTACTTAATTGCCGTTCTAAATATAAAAAAATGGATAAAAGAATGGTTATCATGGATTCGTATCACATAGTTGCTCACCGGAACTTTTTTTATGTAATGCTGACATAAAAAAGGTACGTTTAAAAACCCAATTATGCTAGCAATCAAGCAAACGTTGTTTAAAATATTACGTATTATACCTTTATATAATTATTATGAAAAATATAATTAATTCAATATTTTTCCATTTCTACCGTCGTGTCGCACGCCTATGCCGAATTATTCAAATGAAATGCCGGCTATCAATCGAGTTTTGATTTATGGCTGTTGACACTGATTTGTATAGACTTTAACGCTTTTTGTAATTTTCATACAGGGCCTTCATAGTGTGTAACTCGCGCCATTTTTATCCAATACTAACTTTATTTGCTTATTTAGAATTTAGTACTTTTGCCATAGGGAGATCCTTGGCATTCGACGAGCGGTATGTGTGCGAAGATGTTGATTGACACGGTTCTTGAATAGTTGTAGGTTGTAATTAGGGGGAAACAGATGCTTGTAATAAAAACTTGTCACAGTTTTTATCGTCCGCTGAAAGTAGAAGTGATAAATAGGTCCACTTATCCACATAAGGTGATGCGCTATCATTACAGGACAGTTGTTTAATGACCGAAATCCGGAGATGCATGTTAACCGAAAATACATTATTGAACTTCTTATCCAAATTTAGGGAGACAGGATCGGTGGTAAATAAAAAAAGAAACCCGCCAAAAGAAATCGTGGGAAACGAAGCAATGTAAGTTGCTGTTTTGGGCCACGTTAATATCGATCCAACAGTAAGTATCAGGCAATTATCTACATATTCTGGCATAAGGCCGACGAGCATTTAAAGAATTTTAAAAGCCCATGCATTCAACAATATCTCGTACAACTAGGCCTACTACTGGCTAATATTAAAATTGCAGTAACGTCATCACATATAGTCAAATGCTTTTGTCATACGCATACCTCTGAAGGGGAAATAAGAGCGAGATGAATTTACATCAACGTGATTCTGACCAAGATGAGAAAACAAAAAAAAATGTAAAGGATATTCCTTTAAATCTAAAAGGCTCCGATGAACTTACACAAAATCTCAAATTTATTTCAGAACAGCCAACTTTGTTGAGTACCTCAAATTCGATATTCATTGAGCACTCTTGTTTTATGTTCAATTTAGTTTATTATAAGCCCTCATTCCTATGAATATTTGCATAATCATGCTCCTACTATTTTACCTCATCCTAACACAGCAAAATCTATTTGTAACAGTTTCTTAACAGATCCTCATATTAATGAAAGACATTTTTTTTAACCTATGCTCCTAACATTTTTCAACATTTAACTGACAAAGATAAAAATGTTAAATTACTTTTTGATGAAATTCACATTGACCGTTATTTGGATTATAAAATAGGGAACACTGTAGCAACATCAGTAAATAATAGCAATACTGTAGCCTTAAAAAGGTAATTCACATATCTCCTGTAGCTAAACTTGGTTCAGACATCTTATATACTTTAATCAAAATCATAATAGAAAATTTGGAAGAAATTGGCTACATAGTATTTTGTACAGTTTGTGACAATAATGCGGTAAACGGTAAGGCAATAAGTAATTTTTTACCCTGGAATGAACTCTTATAGTTTTCCCGTATCCTATTGCTCGAGAACGATCGTTATTTTACCTTTTTGACACTGTTCATCTACTAAAATGTATTTTGAACAACTGGCTAAAAGGTAACCTGAAGAAACATTTTTCTATCCCGATTTTGAGACAGGTCAATAAAAGGTGCTTCGTTTTCAGTGGTCAGAAAACTTCATGAACTAGAACGACATATAATCTTAAAACATTTTTCTATCATCTATAGAAATGCAAAATGTTAAATTAGCTCTCAAAATAGTTAATCCTTTTATTATAGAGGCTCTGAAAGGTTTTGTTAACAATTCGTGACATTCATAAGGCAAACCAAAGTTTATTAATATTATATGGACCTGGTGGAGAATAGTTAATGTTAAAACCCTTTTTAAAGGAAAACATTTACTAGATAAATTTCAAAAACCTTTCACCAGACAAATACTATCAGCCTTCAACGATGATCCGAAAATTAATTTTCTGCTAAAAATGCCAAAAGTTCTAGATACTTGGCATTCACCTAACTTTTCAAATACACTGACAAACCCACACTGCATTAAGCCATACGAATGGACTACTGGAAGTGATTGAATACTGTTTAACTGAGCTTAATATGACTTATGTCGTATTGGGAAATTTCAAACGGACCCATTGGAAGGGCGTTTTGGAAAATATACGCAATTAGCTGGTGGTCATTATCATATCTCTGTTCGATAGCTAGATGAGTCAGAAAAGAGGCTAAGAATTCAATCTTTATTATCATTAAAATTTATTACCCAAAATTATAATATGTCTGATACAGAAGCTATAAAATCTGAAATGCCAATAATAACTTATTTAAGCGGATATTGTTATATCATTTTAAACACATTAAGTTGTGAATTTTGCAAAGAAAATTTAACTTGAAATGAACCTTGTGTTGTAGAAGATTCTTATAATTTAATTATTAATTCCTTAAGTCGTGGTGCTCTTTTATATCCTCGTGAAGAGGCAGTTGACATAGCTTCAGCAGCCTATATTATATTTAAAAAACTGATTAATGAGTTCGAAGTTACATTTTTGGATATTTATAATAATAAATATTTTCTTTGTGAGCTATTGTTAAACTATCTAAATGAAAACAACCTTTGACGCCTTTTGAAAATCACCTAAAATTTGATATTTCAAAATATTTTCTTAGCAGCATTTCAAATACCCTTCTTAACAATTATTGTTCTAAACACAATCATAATCTTTTAAGTAAAAAAAGGAGACTGGAAAAATAAATATTAGACCCCCCAATAATATACCTAATCAAACCCAAAAACTAAAATCTAAAACCTGCATAAAGCTTTCTCATATTTTATCAGAAATAAACTACTTTAAAATAAAAAAGAACCAGATTTAAGTATTTTTTTTCTATTCAAACAAATGACAGGTTCTGATAGCTCCGTAATGTTTTTTATTTCTTGAATTCACAATTCCCATACAAGTTATAAAGGCCAAATGACATATCTTAAGATATCAAAAACTGAAAAAGATGAGTGCCGTCGGCGTCGTTTGGCAGGGTGTGAGGTGTCGAAATGGTTTGCATTTTTCGAATTACCTTGGTCGACTTAGTAGAAATCGATATATTGATCATCAAGATATGTCACAGTTAGTCTGCTTTCGGATATTAGATTCCAATTTTTGACAGTTAACACCGTGGGTAACACCGGCTCACATATATACAAGGTTGTGCCCATTGCAAAAAATGTTGCTTAGGACATACCTAATAACATACTTAAATTGCATCCAAATATCCCGGGTAACCATTTTCCATTTAAATATTGCAGGATCCTTTGGATGGAGAAAACACACTACCAAATATGACATTACTATTATTTATTACCTATAGTGATATTTTACTACCTATTTTGTTAAACTGGATATTTAAAGGTTTTTGCTTGGAAATTGTATTTTCCTCTAAAAAAATGAGGCGCATCTAAGCGCTGAGTTCATGATTCGCAGCCTTGTTTTAACCGGAAGGCCCTAAATAATAATTATGTATGCAAAAAAAGGTAAGTAAACTGTAATTTAATTTTTGATTTAAAAATAAATTAGTAATAAAAATTATCGGTCATAATAATCGTGCTTAAAGTAATATTAGCCCAATTAAGTTTCGAACTACATATAAAATAAAGTTAAATTTACTAAAAAAATACAGTTTTTATTATATTTTTTCGAGAATTTGCATTTAAAATGTCTACTTAACTATGACATTTTAAATTAAATTGCAGATTTAAATATACGCCTGTAAATAACTTTGGACTAGATTTGATGACGTCACGCGTAAGCCGTCAGGCCTAGTTGTAGGAGGCATTGATTCCACCCGTACCCATACAAAATCAAACTTCTACATGAATTAAATGAGGATGACTTTGATAGCCGTTTACAATTTTGCTAGTTAATTAGTGGACGAATAATAAAAAACCCGAATTTGTTGTTCAGCTTTTGTTTTTCAGATGAGTATTCGCCTTTTCTCTGAACGGGACCGTTAATCATTTTAACTGATGTCTGACGAAAACCTGCTTTCATTTCAGAAAGTTCACACTCAATATCCTCTGAAGCTAAACGTGTGGGCTGGAATTTATGGTCACTGCGTTGTTGGTACTTTTCTTCTATCAGGGTATCTTACTGGACAAATATGCTTGTAATTGCTACAAGACAGTGACAGACGCGTTGACACACATTCTTGAATATAGTGGCCGTTACAGTGAGAATGAGTTGACATTTTAACAAGATCTTCTCACTACTTACTATCCGCTTCAGGGCTAGCCAGAAATAATATTTAGGGTAGACAGAATAAACTTTTGGACAGGCTCACATATCACACACATAGTTTATTTTATTTAAAAAATATACATCATGTATAAACTATGTTAGTACTTATCAACGTTTGAATTTCTCATTTAGCATTTATGTTTAAACAAAATTAACAGACAATAGATTAATTTACATAAATAATAATTAGTATTAAGTAACTACTACTTTCGTTAACAACTCGACATACTCATTTACTTTTTGTGGAATAAACTAAACAAGGAAAACAAAATAAAACACAAAACATCACATAAAAATATTTCTTGTTAAAATCCCTATAATAATAGTGGTTCCCACATTTTTAGTTCGAAATTAAATTCCTTTCTTTGACATACCATACAAATTAATAAATTAATACCCTATTGAACAACAGGAAAGCGGACTAATAATTAGAAAACGCAGGAATAGAGAATATAGCAACGGCTGTTTTCGGTGCCGCCTGGAAGGGCCGATTAGAGCACATTCTTATTACGTCCACTTGTCGGTATCCCTTAGGTTTGTGATTTTCACCGCTTGAGTGACGATGCTGGCGCCTTTCTTTTAATTAAAATTAGTTAAGCATTAGTTTTTTCGAGAATTTTGTGGATAAGTGAATTTGTTCCATAATAAACTAAGTATTCGTTCTAAAATACAGTGAGGGATGTTTGTGAGCCTGTGTTAAATTTTAAAATTTTAGTTTTCTATAAGCGTTTTTAGATTTATTTTTTGGTTAAAACTATGTCCACCAAAACACATTATATTTCTAGCGAGTATAAAATTGTATGTGTTTATTTAATAACAAGTAAAAGTATTTATGGGCAAAATATATTTACTGTATTTCATATTGTTAAAAGCAATATCTAATTAACTTTCAAGTATTCTCTCAGACTTAGATCATTAAATCGAGTACGCTACCCACATATCTATTACGAAGCTTATGATTACTAAGTATCTGATATTCAAAGAGAAAGTGCTAGTACCTAAGTACTCGATACTCGAAAAAGCATCAATAGCACACCGCTACTGGTTAACAGTGCTGCCAGATCTAAACGCATAGGAAACACTAGATTTAGGATTGAAAACGGTAGCAATCATAATATGACGTCATAATTTTCTTTTTTGGCGCGTGTCCAGAGTTCACACTGAAGCAAGATTGTAAATAATTTTGTTATTTGGTTAAAGGAAAAAACTAACACAATTTTCAAAATTAAAAGTATATTCTAAAATAAAAAAATAAACACTTTAAATTATTAACCTTTTACAAGCTATAATGTTCCCAAACTGATGTTAATGGCAGATTTTGCAATAACCTCAGTATCTGCTTTTTCAGGCGCCAGACAGTTTTTAAATTCTGAATCTTATTCCCATTCTGGTTTAAATTTTTCAGCATTTTTTCTGTTTAGCCTTACTGCAGGTAAGATCTGATGGGTCATCAGCTAAATAAGATTCATCAGAACTAATAATTGAAAACATACATTTCGATTTTTAGAATGTTGATATTACATATCAATTTACTCACCTCATGGTCATATACATCCAAAGCGATGGATTAATATGATATAAAAAGGTCATTGTTTAGAGAAATACTACGCAATCACAAAAACTAACCGCAGGTCGCCTCTGGGAATACCCGAAATCCGAAATAAGATGTTCGCAACATCTTTCCTAGTATCGTGTTGAAAAGTGCATTTTTAGCATGAATTTTAATTATTATATCAACTACCAGTAAATGTGTCAACGTTTGTTGATCCGTTGCCTCCATAACAATTAGTATTGGTTATCCAGTGTACCTAGATTTTCCTTGGTTCGACGTCAGCTTTGGCACTGACGATCAGTCAATTTGTTGCGAGGAGATTACGCAAGTAATCGCCTCAGGAATGGAAGCATACAATCCAAATTCCATCAAGTTACTGTCAAAAGGAAAGCTATGGTTTAACAGAGGATGCGAAAGAGCCGGAGGTAGGAAATAGCAAGGCTACAAGTACTGGCAGCAAAATCAGGCTGCTAAGAGTCGCAAGCGAGAAACAAATGCAAGCGCGTGATTGACTAAACTGAAGACAAACACAATCAAAGAACCATAAATAAAGTTTTGCAATGCCTCAGTGGCTCCAGGAGTTTCTGGTCAGTAGCAAAGACAGTAAGTAATAACTTTATAAAAACGTCTCTCCCACCTTTGACAGACGAACGCGGCATCACGGCGACTACAGCTAAAGAAAAGGCAAATATGCTAGCTGAAGTGTTTTCGTCGCACTCTACCTTAGACGGACGGTTCTCCCCACTATATCCCTCATCAACACTACGATAGCAGAAGTTAAGTTTCACCAACGTGATATTCGTAAAATCTTTAAAGAGGTAGATACGAAAAAGGCATCAGAATCGAATAAAATACCTGCCATCTTGTTAGAGAACTGCGCCAACTAACTAATACCTATTTTTCGATATTTTTTCTCTGCCATACCAAAAAAGGATTTACCCGTCTTCTTGACAAGCATCTCGAGTACAACCTGTTCCAAAAAAGGCAAGAAAACCACGCCATCAAACTATCGCCCAATTGCCTTGCTTCCAATAATCTTCAAAGTCATGGAACGTGTAGTCAATCAGCAACTACTCAAGTACCTCGAGACTAATAGAATAATTAGCGATGATAGCCAATGCGGCCTCCACAAACAGAAATCCACAGGACTATATCACCCATATGTCGAATAGAGCAATTGAAAACTACGGACAATCTCGAACGTTTCGTTGGATATTTCGAAAACATTCGACAGGGTTTGGCGGATTGTTCAACAAACTTCCGTCCTTCGAACTACTAGCATCTCTCTGCAGCTGGCATTGCCAGTTTCCAAAGACACGATCTCTGCACGCTGCAGTTGATGGACACATCTTAGGTACACTTACCAATTTTACCATTAATGCGGGAGTGTCTCAGGGCGCAATACTTTCACCAACTTTGTTTTTCATCTAGATAAATAACCTGTTGGCCGAAACTAATACTCCTGTTTACAGTTTTGCAGATGATAGTACCCTTGTCTCTCAATTTAAATCAGAAAACCTTTACCTGCGACTGGGACTTATGACCACAGACAGGAGCAGATTCCAACAATTCATCAAGATATGGAGAAAGATCAACTTGGGGCGGTCGGAATTTGGTCCAGTTCAATGTAGCAAAAACCCAAGCAGCCACGTTTACCTAGAAAGCCAATATACCGGGCCCTGACATCATTGTGGCTCGTCAATCGGACTGCTGGGTGTCTTGGTCAACAGCAATATGTCCTGGCATGACCACGTTGCTGAAATCGCAAAATATCCTCTCTCAGCTTGGTGCTATTCCGTAACAAATAACTGTAAACACCGCAGCAGCTACTCTTGCTCTACAAAGTGCAAATAAGATCGTGCTTAGAATATTAGGGGTGCACCTAAGCGCACACTTAAACTGCTGGATTCCGCCAACGAGAATGCGTCTCGTCGGCGACCCTGAGTTGACCCGGGATCTGGATATTCTGGAACACCGCAGACATGTATTACAGATATGTTCACGGTAGATGCTCCCACGATTTGTCCCGCATCATCCCTTAGCAAGGCCTGTCAGATAGTCATGACAGACGGCAAGAGTTCACCTATAACGTCGCTTTACAACGAGTCCTTTGTTTGGCACATTGATCACTGTGGAACTCACTCCCAGGACATCTGTTTCTCTTAATTTATAATCTACAACTATTCAAGAATCGTGTCAATCAACATCTTCGCACACGCACCGCTCGTCGAGTGCCGTAGGATCTCTCTTTTGTGTGTGTGCCACTGCCATAATAGTTATTTATGTACCAAGGGTATTAAGTAGATGTTTATGCCCTGAGGGCGACAATGTTACAAACCCGAGGGCCTCTGGCCAGAGGGTTTATAAGTCGCCCGAGGGCGTACACATCTATTAATACCTATGGTGCATACAAACTTTTATGTCATACTAGTTCGTTATTGCATTCACAATATGTAAATATTTAAAAAAATACGAAATCAATTTAATTATTTGGGTTCATAAAGTAATCCATTATGTAAATGGTATCTAAGGTATAAAAACACAATAATGTACTGGTATGACATAAAAACATTTCTGTCCATTCAATATTCGCAAATTGTATTTAAAAAGTAATGAAAAATCACTCTTAATATTCCAAAATATACATTGGAGGCTGCTAATCCATAACGTCTTATTGTATTAGTTCCTTAACAATATAAAAAATATATATAATGGGGTTTATTACCTTCCAATAGTGATGCAGGAAGACAAATACTCCTTTCATAATAGAAGAGGTGTTCATGTCTTACGCTCGTAGGAAAAATGTTGTACCTAACTTATGCGAAAGGTGTCTTTTCCGCCCTTGATGGCTTGACCGCACTACCGTCGCGTGTGGAAAAGCATCACTTTCTGCTCTTGTTAGGTAAATAACCATTATGCCTGGCAGTTAAAAACATATTCCACTGCATATATATTAGAGGGTGTGTTTTTACAAAGATAGGAGAATTAGATTAGGATGGGCGGTTTTCGCAAAACTAAAAAATATACTCACCAACAAAAAATACCCCTGTATCTGCAGTCAAAGCTTTACGAACAATGCGTATTGCCAGTACCCACCTACGGCGCTCAAACATGGACCTTCACAGGGCAAATGGTAAACAAGCTTAAAGTGTCCCAAAGAAATATAGAAAGAAGAATATTAGGCGTCTCTCTGCGTGACAAAAAACGGAATGAGTTAATTAGAAGCAAGTCTAAAATAGCAGATATAATAGACCCGACAGCACAGCTTAAATGGGACTACGCGGGACATATCGCCCGTATAAAAGACAATAGGTGGAATGGAAGAGTGTTGCGATGGGACCATGGACCGGCAGAAGAGCAAGAGGAAGACTTATCATACGTTGGTACGACGACATAAAAAAGGTGGCGGGACTTCCATGGATGAGAATTGCCCAAAATAGAACAAAATGGAAAGAACTAAGGGAGGCCTATGTCCAATTCTGGACGCTAAACGGCTAGAAGATGATGTTTTTACCATAAAAGATATTTATTATATACGTTAGTGCTTTTATTTTATAATATTATTGACTTTATTAGCACGCAGCTTAAAAACGTAGACAAAACTTGAAATTGAATTATTCGGTAATATTGATTTAGTGGCATAGAAGTGTTTTGTCACGCTGAGGTCATCAATTTTATTCTGAGTTCATTTTACAGAAAAAATATGTAAAAAATATCTACATTGTTTATGAAATTCTGAGATTGCGTGCTTGTATATATAACCACTCTTTAACAAACTCCATTTATTTATTAAGTGAGATCGGAATTGAAACTATTCAAGGATTCCCAGTTTGCTTTACGATACTCCCTGTTTGCCTGGCGGTGTTATTAATTTCAAATTTTCTAAGCTCAATCTAGGAATTCCGTAAAATAAACTCGAGATTCAGAGTAAGCTGTGCGGGATATCTATTTATTTCTTTGTTTACAGAATCCCGAGCAAACATGAAATTCCGCAAGGCATTCACCTGCTTTCGCAGTTTTTGGTTCACTGGTACAATTTGAAATAAAATTTACGATTTTGAGGAGTATTTTTTTTGCGTGGCAAGGCTCTGTTTTAGAGATATCCATCGCCAAATTCAACAACCCTTGTTAAATTATTTTTTTGTCTGTTGAAGATATTTTATGTTTTATTATAAGTTTTAAGAAATATTAATATGTGTATAAGAAATACTCGATTAAAATGCTTTTTTATAAAATTATGCTTAAAATAACTACATATTAAAAAAATACCTTTAATTGCTGACGCGGAACATTGATGTAAGTATATAAAAGAATCGTAACTTCAAAACTTTGAAAATATGAAAATCGCCGCATAAAAAATGGATTGGATTGTATCTAATAAAAGACACATATTAATGGTCCAATGATATCGTAATCTAATAAACACTGAGAAGTTTAATAATATTTTTCTAACTGATCATTTAAATACGTACTTGGGTACATCATAGTGGGAAAGAGTCTTACTTTGTAATGTGCTGGGTTGTTTTTCGCTTTCAGCAAACCATTACATCAATTTAGTTTTATTCACAACCATGTTAGCATCATCAGGATGATGGTCACCGAAACACGTGT
>MU190958.1:24800-39251 GCA_016904865.1 Pissodes strobi
AACCTCTTCGATAAGAATTTCGTCATTATCTCCCGAAAAACGCGCCAATTCGTTCAGCGATCGCGACTCGACTGGTGGTCCCAGCAGTCGAGCCACGGTCGCGGCGTCTGCATCGGTAGAGTCGCCAGCTGAAACGCTTCATACAGTCCGCTCGAACTAAAACATGTACTAGGCAGTAGTCGGGCTACCGTCGCAGTCGCCAGACGCGGCTACCAGACGCGCCACCGAAACCATACCTTTACGCCCGGTCCTACGTGAGCGATTTGCAGCGAACGGGAACGCGAATCACTGGCGATGGCGTGCGACTATATTAACTTTTCGTACGGCATCGCCAGCGCTTCGCGTTCGCGTCGACTGTAAATCGCTCACCTAGGACTTGGCGTAACACTTTGAGTGCGGACGCCGCGGATCCCCGTCGCACCGACGATCAACGAGAGGTGGGCGACGCGGAAACGCGGCTCTTGGTAATATACCTTTTCAAGGATGTCACGTCGTCATTATCGGAATTGAACGAGCCGCGTCAGATCAGCGTACAAGTATGGGGTATTTTAGGGCTATTTTGCGGGTCGGAACGAGTTTCGATTTTTTTACGTCGCAAGTCTGGAAAAATATCGCACAGTGCTGAGGCCGGTTGTTCACAGCCAACACGTTTGAGAATAAACATAAATCGTAAAAAGCTGCTTACAGATAAATAACTATGATATTCTTGTCAATTCTAGTAGTTAAAATGAAAATCTAAGTGACTCGGACGACTGTGCTTTCGATCCAGAAAAAAGTGACGCGTCGTCTGATGAGGATGAGATGTCTCTGAAACTGTTCACTTTTCGATTTAACAACCATCTGAGAATTCGGAAGAATATAATAAAAATAAAAACAAAAGATATATGTATAAAATATTGTTTCCAATCACACAATGCACATGCAATTGGCTGCCGACGCGGATCCGCGCTCTGCTGCTGCAACGTTAAAATTCAGTCAGCCCCTTACCTAGCGAGCCGCGCGGGTATTCCGCAATCAATGTGTTAACAACATAAATCGGCTCGTATGAAAACACCTATTCCAGAGTTATGTCGAAATCGGGAGTAAAGGTCATATCCGGGTGTATTCAAGTGAACATGTGTACTGCTTGATTTCACTTTTGTTCTGATAGGGCTAAAATATGAGGCTTATTTGATGTTAGGGTGGACCGAGTTAGTATTTGTGTTGATTACTCTTATGTTGCAAAAGTCCAATCGCAGTCTATTTCCTATCTTGGGCACGTTTAGGCCTGATGCTCCACTCAGGCCAACCTGCACCCGGACATACGAATGGGGAGGCTATTTTATATTTTACATTTACATTTTGCATTTTATATTTTACCGATTATACCTGGGAAGCGCCATCATGCAATATATTTTCTTTTTCACACTGGGCATGGTGACGAAACATGAACCAGAGGTCATTTCACGCCATCTAAACGAATGTGGTGATATTTCACCGGCCGATGCGGGAGGAACATCCACCACTATATGGAACGGAAAATTATTACCTTTTATGCGATTATGCGATTTTATTTATGTTTTCTCCAATAATTCGTTAGAAAATATCAGCGGCAGTGTGTATTAATCCCAACTGTTGCTATTGGCCAATTAAGGAACTTTGGATAGATATTTTTATACGTCCATATCTGATTATTTTTTGAATATTTTTTATGTTAAAATCGGAGCGTTGCAGATGCAACATTACAAGTAATGAAACATTTTATTTTTATTTCACCAATTATTTTTAGTGAAAACAAAATATTGCTCTTCATTAGAACCATTGTAATGGCATTTGTCATTTAAAATGAAAAAATTGCATTTAAAGTTTAAAATACATAAATTATTAGAAAAAATCAATCAAACCTTTGGTTACTTACCTTATATTTTTAACTACATTGCTATCTACTCCTCGAACTGGTGGCAGCCTGCACCAATGATCTGGAACCGTAGCCATAAAGAGCTGGTTATAAGCATGGAAGCCACATGGGAATACAGCAGGAAATAATATAAACCATAGCACTAATTTCTGATACTTTCCAAATTCTCCAATATGTGGCAAGATTTCATCCAGATCCATATTCAGACGAATTTTTAAAATTACTACGTGCAAAGTGTTAATCTAATGACACCAACTCTCAGCTTCCATGTTAACACATACGTACCGGTATTTCAAAAATATTAGAATTTAATAAGGCGATTCCATTTAACGGCAAGAAAACTCCAATTTAAACTCACCCTTAATACCACTCTTCCAAGTTATAGCAAGGGTGTACTCTCGTTCGCTATGATTTTTATTATATAAAACATCAAACTTAAATATATTGTATGAAACGCGTGTGTTGACCACCCCTTGGAAAGTCTTAAAATCCTACTTGATGGTCAATTAAATCCCGCGATCTAAACTAGACTCAGTTCCAAAAAAGTGGTGCACCTAATTTTGGTTGCAAGTTTGAGGCTTTGTCATTTCTGAAGAAATGATCCGTTTTTTATTATTTTTATTTCTTGGTAGGTAATTTCTTTGCCTTTCAAAATAAATTAAAGAGGTGGACCTCCAGGATGGTAGTGGAAAAACTCGAACCATATATCTTTCATAATTTTGGACTCACCCTGTATGGCTATCAAGTAATGGTATAGAAAGTGCTTAAACTCTATATGAAAAATGCTCATTTTGTAAGCATTTTATTAATTGATTATTTCTAAATATGTACGAATTATAACTTTTTTGCTGAAATATTACGTTTATCTCACAAATTTAATTAATTCTAGTATCATAATAATACTAGGGATAATTAGTATACGGCTTTTAGATGTTTCAAAATAATTTAATGAGATATTTTTCTCTACATATGTTTCGGCTTGATGAGGCCCTTATCAAGAGTAGTTGTATACTAAAAGCTAAATTGTTATACCCTACTAAACCGCCTGACGGTATTTTGTTTTTATTACACTGTCAATTATTCAGGTGTTTAAAGAGCAGGTCAGTTAGTTGGTCGTTCATATTTAAAAGGTCTGTTTTTTGTGACTTTTGGATTTCTAATTACTCCATAAGGTCCAGCCTTTTGCATCGTGTTTCGGTGTGTAAAAGTTTGACATTATTCGCACATATAAAATGGTTATTTTCTATACAATGTTTTGCTAAGCGAGAGTTTTTAATATTATGTAAAATCGATTTTTTTTGTGTTCTTTAATCCTAATATTTAAGTTTCGACCAGTTTGTCCTACATATACAGCTTCACAGTTCACACAATTTATTTTGTAAACACCAGATTTAGAGTCTATCTAACCCGTACAACGTTTAAATCTAACGTTATAAATACGAACGACCAACTGACCTGCTCTTTAAACACCTGCATAATTGACAGTGTAATAAAAAGAAAATACCATCAGGCGCTTTAGTAGGGTATAACAATTTAGATTTTAGTATACAACTACTCTTGATAAAGGCCTCATCAAGCCGAAACATATGTAGAGGAAAATATCTAAAAGCTGTGTACTTCCTAATTATCCCTAGCATTATTATTCAACGATGTTTCACAAGGATTCTACCGCAGAAACTATTCATTGAATTCTGGTATTACATTGCCTTTGAAAAAGCATTTATCGTTGCCATAGCAATTACTCCATATTTGACCGTTTGTTGTTGTGTCATTAAAAAGGTTTTAGTGACTAAAATTGCATAAAATGCGTCAAATAAAACCTAAGCAAGTAACAAAATTAGTTGCTATAGTAATCGCCGTAGTAAACGTTACGACGCTTGTGCAGTGGGACTCCACGAAGCAACTGCTCGTAGAGTGGTCCACAAGTACGATTGAACAGGAAATATTGCTCGAA
This sequence comes from Pissodes strobi, assembly GCA_016904865.1. Lineage (NCBI taxonomy): Eukaryota > Metazoa > Arthropoda > Insecta > Coleoptera > Curculionidae > Pissodes > Pissodes strobi. Next base: position 28,652 of record MU190958.1, read on the forward strand.
GGGTGGGTTCTTGTCGCCCTCGAAAAACTTCTCCAGGAGATATGCGTCTTCATATTGTGTTGAGCAAGATCTTCGCCAAATTCATGGTGTTACAGTAAGTAAGCACACGGCATGCAGATGTCTAAAAGAAGTTAATTTAAAAGCTAGAGGACCTGCAAGAGGTCCTAAATTATTGCCCGAACATCGTGCCGCCAGAATAAATTTCGTTGAAAGTTATGTAGAATAGAGTATTGCTGGATGGTCGAATATCTTGTTTACCGATGAGTCATGGTTTTGCCTTAAAGTGGTGAATGAAAGAAAAAGAAGAAGGGCGTGGAGAAGGACTGGTGAAATATTTAATCAGAATATAATAAGCGGATGCGAAAGAATTTAATGGTGGGTCAGTTATTGTGTGGAGAAGGGTTTCAATGAATAGAAAGTCACCTCTTTATGTTTTTCCGGTGAGCCGGACGCTGACAGCTCAAATCTACATTGATATTTTACAGTAGCATGTCTCATGCAGAGTCAGTGGGAAAATAATATTATATTCGTGTAGGATAATGCCCGACCACACACCGCAGCAATAGTTCGAAACTTCTTTGAAGCTACGGATGTCACCACATTACCGTAGCCTTCGAGAAGCCCCTATATGAACCCTATAGAACATTTGGGCGATGAATTAGGGAAAATGGTAAATTCTTGCAATAGGCCGCCGGAAAGTCTCGCAGAAATGACAGATGCATTATTGGTAGAATGGGATCCTATACTAATAGAATCCAGTATGCCGTGTAAATTAGAAGCTTTTAGAGTTGCTAGGGAAAGCAATACACGATATTAAGCAGTTATATCAGATTATAAAAATGTGTTTTTTAAATTTAGTATCAGTTTACTTTACTAGAGAACTATTTCTCAATAAATTTCGAAACTTGGTAATATGCAAGGTTTCAGCAAAAAAAAAACTGTATTTCGGACAATTTTAGAGATAAATCAACGATTAAAAAACAAAGTTAAAAGTTAAAAAGAGAGTTAAAAATTGAGAAAAAACATGGTTCACGTTTTTTCACTATCATTCAGAGACATTCAAAAAATTTTCAGCTCTCTAATTTTTAAAAAAGGTAAGGTAATTACCTACCAACAGATAAAAAAATACAAAAATCGGTACATTCATTCAGAAATGACAAGGCTTGAAATTGGAACTGAGTCCCAAATAAATCCACACCAGATGCGAAACCTCCCACCTAACGCATGAAACAAGAATTTGTTTAAAGCTCCGCCTCCTTGGGATGGCCCGCCATCCCAAGAAATAGTCAGGGCAAGCTCTAGTGTAATTTTAAACGCGAGCCACGCGAGTCTTTTGGTTTAGTCCGATAGTGTTACGAAAAATAATTAATCTTTATTTTATTTTTGTTAAAAATGCCTGGTTATAAGTGCCTTTATTTGAATTGTTCTACTAGAAGCGGTGGCGAAAAATCATTATTTCAATTACCCCGCGATCCTGAAATGTATGTATAAATGTTGTTTAATACACATTCCAGCACACTTATTTCCAAAATTATTACATATTCTAAAATCGAATGAGCACGAAATTCAATTAAATTTGAAAACTAGCAGATACAATGTTATAGTTAATTTTTTTTTAAATCCAACTAATGCTATACAGTGTCCGCCAGAATATTGGCCACATATGGGATTTTTTTATTATTATGATATCGGAACTTATGTTTTAACCATTCTATTCTGCATGTCTGACAATCTAAAAATGCATTTTAACAATGAAAATGTTTCTGTTTTCCTAGTATAGGGCATCAAATCGTGAACAAATGCATGCTACATTTGCCACATTCATGACGTCATACGCGTGAGGAATCGTGCTAGTTTGTGTATCTAAACCTAAATTTGATTATAATGTATCGGAACTGGTTCAAGTGACTAAAATAATTTGGAACTAACTGAAAGTAACCGAAAGTTCATTGAATGCCTAACCAAAACTAACCAAAGGTAACTAAAAGCACCAAAACGGGCTAAAACTTATCAGAACACATTACAAATGTTAAGTTAAAACTAACCTAAATTAACCGAATTTTGGCGACTAACCAAACACATTAAAATTGCTTATAATGTACCGGAACTAGTTCAAATGACTAAAATATAATAAAACTAACTGAACTTTACTTACTACTTACTTACTTTGATTAAACGACTAACTAACCAAAAGTAACCAAAAGTACCAAAACGGGCTAAAACGCAACGAAATAGATTAAAAATATTGAACTAAGTTCAAACTAACCCAAATTAACAGAATTCTGGTGACTAACCAAAACTAACCAAAAACATTAAAAATGCTTATAACGCCTCTGTACGGGTTCAAATGACTAAAATAAATTGGAACTAACTGAATTTTACCTAAAGTTAATTGAACGACTAACCAAAAGTAAGTAAAAGCATCAAATCGGGCTAAAACGTATCGAAATAGATTAAAACTTTTAAAACTAACCCAAATTAACCGAATTTTGGTGACTAACCAAAAACACTAAAATTCTTTATAGCGTATCGGAACTGGTTAAAATGATTAGAATAAATTAAAACTAACTGAAATTAACTGCTAGTTGATTGAACGACTAACCAGCACTAACCAAAAGCACCAGAAAGGGCTAAAACATATCGGAACATATTAAAAATATAAAGGTAAGTTGAAGCTAACTTTAATTAAGCGAATTTTGGCAACTAACTAAAATTAACCAAAACATTAAAATTGGTTATGACGTATCGGATCCGGTTCAAATGACTGAAATAAATTAACACTAACTAAAACTAACCGAAAACTAATTGAATGACTAACCAAAACTAATCAAAAGTAACCATAAACACCAAAAAGGGCTAAAACTTATCGGAATTGATTAAAGGTATTAAAATAAGTAACTAACCCAAATTAACCGAATTTTGGCGATTAACTAAAATGAGCCAAAATATTAAAATTGATTATAACGTATCGGATTCGGTTCAAAAGACTGAAATAAATTAAAACTAACTAAAACTACCCGAAAGCTGGTTGAATGACTAACCAAAACTAATCAAAAGTAACCATAAACACCAAAAAGGGCTAAACCTATCGGAACTGATAAAGGGTATTAAAATAAGTAACTAACCCAAATTAACCGAATTTTGACGACTAACTAAAATTAACCAAAAACCTTTAAATTGGTTATAACGTATCTGAACCTGGTCAATTGACCGAAATAAATTGGAACTGGCTGAAGGTAACCGAATGTTGATTAAATGACTAACTAAAACAAACCACAAGTAACTAAAAGCACCAAAACGGGCTAAAACGTATCGAAATAGATTAAAACTATGGAAGTAAGTTAAAACTAATACAAATTAACCGAATTTTGGTGACTAACCAAAAACACTAAAATTGGGTATAACGCATCGGAACTGGTTCAAATGAGTAAAATAAATTAAAACTAACTGAAAAATTAGCCTTTTTGGCACTTTTGTTTACTTTTGGTTAGTTTTGGTTAGTCGTTTAACCAACTTTCGGTTAATTTCAGTTAGTTTTAATTCATTTTAGTCATTTGAACGGGCTCCTATACATTATTACCAATTTTATTTTTTTGGTTAGTTTTGGTTAGTCATTCAATCAACTTTCGTTACTTTCAGTTAGTTACAATTGATTTTCGTCATTTGAACCGGTTGCGATACGTTATAACCAGTTTAAATGTTTTTGGTCAATTTAAGTTAGTCCCCAGACTTCGGTTAAATTCAACTTAGGGTAATTCCTGGAGAGAGGGCTCACCTTTTTTAGACCCTTCTAACAAAAAAAAACTAATAAGATATATTTCTTAAACTTATTTATTCATGTTTCAAACATGAGTATACATAAATTCAAAAAAAATAAAATAAAAGTCAAAATAAATACCTGGGCCAACTCACCCGGTACTTAAGGGTTAGATGGCCCAGTGGATATGGGATAGATAGCTCAGTTATAACTGTCCCTTATCCATTTTTTCTTGCTTAAAACCTTACTACAGAGGTTACATATATTAACAAAGTTTGAGCAAGTTTCGTGACACCAACTTTTGCAATATACACATTGAATCCAGTCATCTTTTTTCATCGTTGTTTTGTAGGGTTCACCGCACCCTACACATTCTGCATCTTCCTCTTCTAAAGGGCTATCTCCGGATTCTTGAAGCTCGAAGTCGGTATCTTCATCTGTTGGGGAATATTTTGCTTTTTTGCTTTTATTTTCTGTGATTTCTTTTCAATTTTTTTTTTCTTTTTGCATTTTTGCCTCTTTCCTTTTGCTTCCTTATTTAGCAGAGCCAACTTTTTTAAATAAATAAAAAATTATTATTATTATTTTTCTCATATCGGACAGATGGCTCACGAGCCATACCACAACATTACTGGGCCATCTAACCCAAAAGTGCTGGTGAGATATCTCACTTGATAATTTTGTAAGCCGATGTAAACGCAGCTACATGCCTATATAAACATAACCTCAACATCCTAATGAATTAAAATTATGTAAATAACTAAAAAGGAAACAAGTCCAAATTCCAAAATTTCAACTTGTTTTAAACTAAATAATAAAAAAAACTTATAACTTATTTTTTAATGAAAATACACGAAACTATAACCACGAACTACACCATGCGTTTTAATCACGCTGTCTACGTTTTATCAATCGGAGAGTCACGATGTAGAAAATATCTAAATGGACCATCTAACCCAGAGGGCCGTCTCTCCCGGGATTACCCTAATATAATATTTTTAATCTGTGCCGATACGTTTTAGCTCTTTTTGGTGCTTTCGGATACTTTTGGTTAGTCGTTCAATAAATTTTCGGGTGATTTCAGTTAGTTTTAAATTATTTTAGTCATTTGAACCAGTGCCGATGCGGTATAACCAATTTTAATGTTTTTGGTTAGTTTAGGTTAGTTGCCAATATTCGGTTAATTTGGGTTAGTTTTAACTTACTTTAACATTTTGAAACTGTTCCGATACATTTTAGCCGGTTTGGTGCTTTTATTTGCTTTTGGTTAGTTATTCAATCAACTTTCAGTTACTTTTAGCTAGTTCCAATTTATATTAGTCGTTTGAATCGGTTCCGATATGTTTTAATAAAATTTAATGTTTTTGGTTAGTTTTGGTTAGTTCTTAAAATTTGGCTCGTTTTGGTTAGTTTTAACTTATTTTCATCTTGGTAACCTGTTTCGATACGTTTTAGCCCGTTTTGGCGCTTTTGGTTACATTAGTTCCAATTTATTTTAGTCATTTGAGCCGATTCCTATACCTTATGATCAAATTTAAGTTTAAATAAAGCATGTACTTTTCCACTATTTGAGGCCCTATATTAGAATAATAGAAACATTTTCAATGTTAGAACATCCTTAAATCGGCATACAATAAAGCGTATTAAGGGAATTTCTGTAAAAAAGTCAGAGCAGCCATAATAACACAAGCTTTCCATGACCGCCTGTTGGGAAAAAAGACAGTGAATGACTATTGCAAATTTTTATTTTTCCTGAACCAGTCCACCAACAAAACACGTTTTCATTTAATTGGTGCGGACCAACTATTTTAATTTTGAAGAACAATTCTATAATCATACCCAGATTATTTGGTGCAGGCCGCGTATAACCGCCACGTCAAGGTTAAAGTTGGCTGGCGAGGAATTTGCCGATCTTTTGCATCAGGTGTGGGTTTATCTGGGACTGAGTGTCAGTATTGATTTATATCTTGATTGAGTGAAATAGCTATTTGATTGTGTATTATTCTATTAATCTCAATGCATAATTGATAATTTAAACTCTAACTCTTTATTATTAAGGTTGTTAGTTGAGAGCAAGTTTAATTTTAATAAATAAGAAAAATATATAAACTACAGTGTCTCTATTGGCTCATAAGCTTACATGCATCCTCGTATATTCTTATGATTATGTCAATTACGGATGAATTTCCGCGGCATGAAAAAAGGCAGAGCAAATAAAAAGCAATTTCAATTAATAATAATTTAAAAAGCACATTGGCTATATGGATAATTCCATTTCTTTCTTCTTTAGTGATTCCTCCTGATGATGAGAATTTAGATCAGAAAGATGAAAGTGCACGTTTTCTGATGATGACGCAGATCAGAAAAATATTGATAATGAAATACTTTCACAATAATTTTTTAATAATAAAAAGTTACTACGATTGCTGTAACCACTTTGAAGTGCGTGACAAGCAAATAATCACGATTCGAAGCACGTAATTTTTTATAACATTCGAATATCTTTAAACAGAGTAACACAAATTTAATGATAATAGCTTTATTTTTGGGGGTAAGATTTTGTGGCTAACCACTAAATTCCACGCTAAAAATATTTCGTCCGTTATCATTAATTTGATGTTTTGGTACTTACCTATATGGCATTTTGACAATGAAATTTCAGAAATAAAAACTAAATTTAACATTTGGGAAAACTTACTTATACAGTGACCGGCAGAAAGTACGCATCATATCGGAAAATTTGTTATTAATGAGTTTTGGTTGAAATCGCTATGGACAATCGTTTCTGCATCAAAAGAAACTCCGAAAAACGTTGAACAGAGCCGTTCGTCTTTTATGGTTTAGCGGAAAATTGAAATTTTTTCAAAAATATACTCAAAACGCACTTATCAGAAAAAATACCGCAAAATTGTATTAGGAAAAGTTGTTTAGAATGAGATTCTATAGCTATGTGCATATTTTGAAAAAAATCTAAGATAAAAAAATAAAAAGTTATTTTTCTCCAAGAAAAAAGTTAATTTGGAAAAATACTTTTCTTACAAAGAAACTCTTTAGTAAAGCCAATAGTATGTTTGTAATTTTCTTTGGAAAAAAAGTCAAATCTTTTCATAAGAGATCACTGAAATACCGCCAGCACATTACGATCTTGAAACCATTTATTATTTATAAAGGACCATCTATACACAAAATTTTTATTCAAATTCTTCATTTAAATCAACATTTAAATTGATTATTAACAAATAGTTGGAATATTTTTAACTTAGAAAAACACTGAAATTAACTGCTTAAAGTGGAATCTTTCTTACAGCCCAAATAACGCTAAATACCTGAAACTTTTTACAAAATCTAAATGTCCATTATTCTACATGTCTGCCGTCAATTTTGCGATATTTTTTTCAAAAAAGTGTGTTTTGAGTCATATTTTTGAAAACATATAAATTTCCCACCAAACCACAAAAGGCGAACGGCACTCTTTAACGTCTTTTGGGGTTTCTTTTGATGCAGAAACGATTGTCTATATCAATTTTTACCAAAACTCATTAATACAAAAATGACCATATGATGAGTACTTTCTGCCGGTCACAGTATAAAGTACATAGGCTAAGTAGATTTGCATCAGGTTAGTTTGGCCCTATTATTTTGGTATATGTAAGATAACGCAAATAGAGCAGCCTCTCTCAAATGGAGCTATGCAGGACATGTCGCAAGGAGCGATAGAAACCGATGGAGCCGGAGGATTATTGAATGGAGACCGTATGAGCACAAACGAGGTAGAGGAAGACCACCAAATAGATGGTATGATGACCTAAAACGAGCAGCGGGGTTAGCATGGATCAGAACAGCGCAAGATCGAGAACGATGGAAAGACATAGTAAAGGCCTACATCCAGGAATGGACTTAAAATGCTTAAGAAGAAGAAGAAGAAGAAGAAGAAGAAGAAGAAGAAGAAGAAGAAGAAGATAACTCGTTTTATCCGATTGATTTAATTAATTTAGGATGGCTTTGATACGTTATTTCAAATAATCAATGTGTTTAATGGCAACATTGCAGTTACCTTGCGGGGCATTACTCCTTTAAATATCTGTAATTTTGCAGCAAAAGTACCAAAACAACTGTTGTGCAGTGATTTAATTGCGAATTGCAGATGCACAGATACCGCTATGGAAAAACAAGGTCCAGATCAAAGATTAAATACATAAATTTTACCAGGAAGATTTTGTCGATACCGTTGGTGGCGATCAAAAAAAATCCATTAGTCCAACTGTTGAGGGGAAGGAAGCTGCATAAGGAAGTCGTCTATCTAAAACTAATGCTAAAGGAGAAAGAAAATATCGCCGATAAGTGTGTGATAATTAAAGACAAGGTGGTCATAAAGAGCCTCTACAGCACAAGGGTATAAGGAGGGCTTGGGGATTTGCTAAAGATCTTAGTGACAAAGACAACATTAAATATAACTTGGAACTTTTTGATGATGTCTAATTGGTGAGTGAATCTCAGAAAATTGCTAATGTTGTTCACTTGTTTTTTTTTTTTGTTAAATACACCATTTCAATTGGTCAACAAAGTCACGTATCTGCTGAAACCCCACTTTAACGTGGCTTCAAAGCTTCTTAATACACAAAGAGCAATCTGTATGAGTGGAACATACTACTGGCAAAGAAAATCTACTACGAATAGATAGCTTATTCAAATGGCAATCTGTGAATCGGTACGGCGACATCAATGCCCCCGTAAAACGAATATAATATGCGGTAACCCTCGTGTCGCCGGCCGGAACGCGACGCAGTGTTGCCAAATGTCCCCACTTATACCGACTCAATATTATTTTATTATTTCGCATTTTCCAAGGCAAGTTGTCACAATTTACACACATAATTTTAAAACAGTTATCCTAAACCGATGGGGCTGAAAATTTGCGTACGTATTTAGTTTGGATAAAAATACAAAATTATCGTGTTTTTATGCTGGTACAAGACCATATTTAGGAGGAGAATTTTGAATTTAAATTGTCGTATCATGCATACGTTTTTAGGTCCGGAGACATTGTAAAATTATTATAGTATTTTTGAGCTGGAACAGGCCCGTATTTAGGAGAAGGGGGCCAAATTTTCAATTTAAATTCTATCGAGGTCTAAATTTGCATACGTATATAGGTCCCTCAAGAATAGAAAATTATCGTGTTTTTAAGCTGGTACAGGGTCGTATTTAGGAAGACGGGGTCAAATCATGAATTTAAATTGTCGTATGAAGCTGAAAATTTACATACGTATATAGGTCCGAAATCAATATAAAAATATCGTGGTTTTAAGCCGGTACATGACCGCATTTAGGAAATGGGGGCCAAGTTTCGAATTTAAATTGTCATATCGAGCTGAAAATTTGCATAGGTGGGTATAGGTCCGGAGACAATGTAAAAATACTACATGTATAATAACAACATCCATGATTATTACTCTATTTCTATAAAATAGAATATATTATATTGTTAAATAACAAAAAAATAAAAAAGTCGTAAAAACATTATGTCGGCATTTTATAGATTATCTAATCTTATTCGGCAAAAACTGTAACATAGGTACATAATATTTAAAACTATAAAATTCAGTATTTTTTTAAGCTCGAAACATAAATAGGTCAGAGGGGGCAACATTATACGTAAACAATCTGTACAATAAATTAACCAAAGCAGAGGAGCTAAACTGCTAAACTTATTAAAGTTTTGTGGCAAATACCTAAATATTTGACTAATACTTTTTTTAAGTAAGAAAGTGTTTTTGAAAACGTACTTTACTATTTTAGTTCTAAAAAATTGTTACTTTGAAAACCTGTCGAAATCTTACCTGTAATATTTACCTATCTAAATTGTTTTATTATTGACAAAATATATTTTTTATTGATGTTTAAGGTTGTTTAATTTTTGCTGCTCTTTTTTTTTGTTTTTATATATATTATATTTTTTATTTATATATTTATATTTAATGTCCATTTACAAAACATATAAATGTTAGTTACAACCATCTGTTCAATTAATAAAACTTTGTGTCTGTAACAATTATTATTTTTATCAGCCAACCAACGAACATTTTTTGCCAAAATTTTGTCTGTTATTTTTACCGCAAGGTACGCTCTCGACTCATACAGATTAAAATATTTACGGAAATATAAAAATGATTTTTGGACAATAACAACTATGTCTTCTTTTGGTACAGAACTAAAGACTCTCCAGATTTTCCTCCATAATTTTTATTTAAAAAAAAACATTTGCTTTGAATCCTTTAAAAGTGAAATATTACTTTTATTGCAGCTCTCAAAATTGTTTAAGCAATCTAAATAGTTAAATTTATTTTTTATTTCGTTGGAAGAATGTGCTGTCACTTATTATCCTGTATAATAAGTGACAGCACATTCTTCCAAAGGTGTTGTGTATGTTGCGTTTTCAATTAATACATTTTCAGCACTAGTGGATTCCGCATCAGAAATGTCATCTTTACTTTCAAGACCTTTAAAAAATTCATTGTCAGCGCTGTTCTTGTTTTTTGATGTTGTATTAGTAGATAACAATATTTGCCTGTCAAAGTCCTCATTACAATTGGAATATTGTGACGGTTTTAAAAGGCTAGTAATGGTTTGAATTCTAAAAGATAATCGAAATGATTTTGCGGATGGATTTAAATTCCAGCCGCCTTTCTGCCTAACGATACCGAAACAATTTTCAAAAAAATCTTGGTTTAACCGTTTTGTAAGAATAAAACCATTACCATCACTTTTTTCAGCATAATTACCGCGTTGATTGTTTGTACAATACCTTGAAAACAAGGAGGTCTAGATTCTTTTATTTTTTTT
>MU190959.1:4017-15919 GCA_016904865.1 Pissodes strobi
CTAAAAAAAAAAAAAAAAAAAAAAAAAAATAATAATAATAATAATAATAATAATAATAATAATAATAATAATAATAATAATAATAATAATAATAATAATGAATAGCTATAGTGACAACGATTACGTTATTTCTGGTACTCCCTCAGAAATCCAGAAGATAGCAGATGCTGTTTCTCTGGATTTGTGACCCAGCGAATCAAGAACCTTTTGTAAAATGAAATGCGAGACATCTACCACATGGTATAAACAGAAAAATTTTAATATTTTAACTTCGGACTCAGTTCATTTAGCATTTCTCTCCGAGAACTTTGAAAAGTTTATCTTAGTGGTCAACATTTTCAATAACCAAACTTGTTTTTAATATGGAAAAGAATATTGATGTTGGCAAGTATCATAGGGAAAAATCACCCTCAAAGGGACATATTCAACGAAGAAATCCGCAGAAATTCTAGAGCAGATATTGAACGTTTTTTACTGGACTGTACCAAACGAAATTTTCCTAACGTCAAATGCTGCTTAATACTGGGTGTGGCTTCTGCCTTTAGGCGACAAGAGCTTTACAATATGACTACAGATAATATCGAAAAAGTAGAATTATATGTATTGGTATAGAAATTTCCAGATTAAATATACTTGACATATATTAAAAATATACTGCTCTGCGTTCTGCTAATGTTAAACACAATAAATTCTTCACCAAGTGTGGTAAGGAATAATGTACTATTTAAAGTAGATGTATTAGGCGATTTTTAATAATGTCTAGTACAATTGCCAGATCTTCACGATTACGAAATCCAGAATAATACACTGGACGCAGTTTTAGAAGATCATGAGTGTTATAATTGTCCAGTTCTGGAGCTGATACCCTTAGCCATGGAGGATGGATATGATTGTCCGTGGCCGAAGGCTATATGGAAGACAGCATCCTAAACAAACTGAAATCTTCATATAAAAATATTCAGAATAGTAGCCCACCTAGTGACACCTTCAAATGTTAATGTAGCCCTCGATGTAGCAAAATCTTCAGTAATTATACCTACGGTTACACCTTAAATTAACAATGCTACACTATCTAGAATTTCTGAAATAAACAATAATAGTGTTAATACTAACACCATTCAAATAAATGTCAAATAGTTTATTGCAATAATTTAATTTAGTAACTAGTTGAATTTGTTATCAATTCTGTATCATATATCGTTCTTAGATTAATTTAATTAGTTTAATTCGTTATTAATGAATTTCCGTTACAATGTTCTTTACATATTAATAAAGGTCGTTACTACAAATTGAGATTCGTACGTCTTTTTGAACCTGTAAAACAAATTTTTTATTTATCATGCTTTATTATTGTCGATATTTTTCTATACGTGCTACCATCTAGGCCTCGATGTTCCATATATGACATCGGTCCAAACATATGACCCAATAAATCCAACATTCCTCTGACACGTTTCATATTAAAATGGCACCAACCAGTAACACAAAAGTCGACTTTATAAATGTGTTTCAGCAAAAGCTGCAACCTTTACCCCGCCGAAACAGATCGGCAAAAAAGTTGGGAGGCTTCAGTCAATGGCCATTTACGACCGATGTTACAAACACTATCTCTGAAATTGACAGGAAAAATGTGCTTTTGTGTTTGGAAAGAGCGACACATATCGGAAGGCGAAAGCCATTTTATCGGGTATCGGACAGAGTGGTCATTCGGAGTCATAAAATGAGTTTGGCGATAAAACACCAGTTTATTCTCAAAGACAAAGGGTCATAATTCTCTCTTTCATCAACTAAAATATTTTCCTCTGTATATCTAGTGTAGTTAATATTGCGGAATTAATCAATAATATCATATTTCTTTTTATATTAGATTTATTATTTTTACTGAATTTTATCAGATGCAAAAGCAATATGGTTTATCTGACCGGTATCACGCTTGAATGCTTGAAAGCTAAATGCGGCATCAGTCAGAATTAGTATTAAAAATTTTATTATATACAAGGTGTCACTTGATAAAGTTTTAATGGGAATCTCCCGAAAGTTTCAATGTGTAAAGGAACGTGGCTTTAAATTAGTATGGTTAGGAGGAAGCATAAACCGTAATATTTCATTGCAGGGAGGAGTTTTAGTTAAATTATAGCAATATTAAAATTCCGGTTGCCACTATCTCATTGCAAAAACTCGAATGAAAGATTGTGATAAGTTCTACTTATCTGAATAATTTAAATCCATCGTTAGCTTGTGAGCTAGGGAGGGAGGAGGGGTGGGGGTAGCAATCCGAAATTTTGACACTAAAACCAAAGTCGAAAAAATTTGTTTAAATGTTTGTTAGGTTGATATAATAGATATCTTCTAGTGCTTAGGGCGGGACAACTGCCCATCCTGCCCTACCTCCTCCTGACGCCCGTGATCGACCTACTTAGGAGTAAAACACGTTTAAAAATAGGCAATACACCATGTAATGAATTTTTGTTTTCAAAAAGCATTCCTATATGCGTGAATAAGTAATAAAACGAATATAAACATTTCTTATTTGAGTTAATAAAATAGCAATGATTTCTCATTATCAAAAGATGGGATTAATGTGATTGGTTCGAATTGGGCATGCAATTGAATTTGTAAAAAAATCTCTTAACACTGTACATGTATTTTTAGATTAACCCAAACTAGTTATTTACTAGTATCTCTAGTAGTATATCCCAGTTGAGCGAGTTCAACCAACAACACCTCTACAAAAGGACAAAGTGCTCACAAAATTTTAACTCGTCACGTTATGCATGTGGGTCTTTGCGATTTGGGGCGAATATTGTGCGGGGTGGGGGGCTTGCAGATAGAATGGTAATAGCGATCGAAACGCAATTGGTTGCAACGTTGCGAGACTACTACGGTAGTAGCGAATATTAGAATGCCCGTATATAGGATGTATCTCTTACATTACAATTTATCCAATATTGTAAAAACATATTTCCATATGATGTTCTTTGCCCTTTTTATAATGTGGCATTTCGTAATTTATTTATTTAATTATCTAATACTGCTATCTTGATCACGCACTTTCCTAAAATAATACTTTCCTTGAGGCTGATTTTCACATGACGATCGTGCACCGACTGTGCATCTACCGTGCTATTTTTACTTTACATCAAAAAATTGTATGTTTCATATTTACATTTACAACACAGCACAGCTCTTATGTGAAAATCACCCTTTATAGAGCCGGCAACAGCGCAAAACAAACGGCAAACGATTAGTTTGGAAAATGCCGATAACGGCTGTCGTAATTAAAGTTATTTTCTAGCATTTTTCTGAAATCGGATCTATTTATGTCTTTTTAAGTGCGTGAAACTTGTGCCTGATATTTCGTTGTATATATAGGTATACTATTTATATTGCTAAGCATATTTTTAAATACGTAAAACCCTACATTTTGGATTTATAGACCTGTTGCTTTTATACCGGTCATCCGATTTGTTTACAAAACAGTTTAACGTTGGGTCTTTATTCAAAACAATTAAGTTGACGATGAGAACCCGAGGATAAAACTTCAGGTTAAGAAACTAATAAAACCACCTTAAAGTTGAAGAAAAGTGGTAATAAAAAAGTTGACTAAGTATATTCTAAATTTTCAGGATATAAAAGAAATGAGTTGCCAATATTTTGGATTTAACCGAATATCTCCAAAAGTGTTCTGAAATTTATTAAAATTATACAAATCAGCTTTTTGACAAAAATATCAAACAGTCACGAAAATTACTATGCAACTGCGGTATATTTTTATGTTATTCAATTGCCACAAATCATATATTATCATTCCGAAAAAAATCGATGTTACCCACATGCAGTGGTTTCCTCAAACTACCTTGGGTAACACCCATTTCGATTCCGCAGGTTAATTTTTTTAATTGAAATTCCAATTAATCTATTAATATTTTATCAGTTGCACGAGCCTCTCACTTTCTGCAGCAATCTTGCTAAATAATGTAAAAATTAATCTTATCATTTACCCTCCGATTCGCATTAATAATGTAGCAAATCATTGACCCAATTAACCCAAAGCGTTGGTAATAATTTTTAATTTCTGAGCGCTTAAGTGGAGAATTATTAATGAAAAGAAAACAGAGTTTTATGAACAGAAACATTTATTTTATGACGATAGTTCAAACAAAAGAGGGAATTTGCTTATAAAGTTAAGGTAAATTAAAAATTAATTCATTAAGTTAAGTTAAAAAAGCATTAATATCACTAATAATTGTTGCATAGGAGGCTCAACTGTTAACTTCGGTAGAACCTAACCATTTAAATGGTATTGCTATCAAAGCAACTTTCAGTATAGCTGTAAAACGCTCACTCGCGGTTGAGGTTCTAGTGATTTGCCTAACATTAATACAAAATCTGAAGGCTATTGAATTTATACGCTATTTTACCAGCTGCGACAATAGTTATTTTCCTAACAAGTGCGCAAAGTGATACTTTTCCGCACGCGACTGATGTTGGCCGAACGACGCCAAGCGGAGTTCGGTCAATCAGTCGAGTGCGGAGAAGTCACTTTGCGCAAGTGTTAGGAACAATATTTTTTCTATGAGCGCGGTCCAAACAAGCACAGAATAATAATGACCCGTATTTAAATAAAAGAAAAAGTATCTGTCAATTATACCTACTGTTGCTTTACATGACTATTATTGTTGACCTGACATGATTTAAAAAGATATGGTTTTTGGTTTAAGTTGTAATATCGCGAATTACGGAAGCTTTGAGAGAAAAGGGAATGATTAAGAGTTAAAACGGTTGTCTTATGTTGCATAAATAATTCGATCAATCACATTTTTCTTCCACGTGTCAGGATACATTCTGGTAAATCTTGTGGTCATTAGAACTATCCATTTTCTTAAGACTTTCTAGCGAAGCTGAGGATTATGTTTTTTGGGATACTTCGTTTTACACCTAGATTTGTTTAAAATCTGTCAATCTGACAATTATAAGTATTGTTGCTTGACATAATTTTTACTATTATACCGAGGATTTCAAAATATATGGCTTTTGGTGTAAGTTACAATATCGCGAATTACGGAAACTTTTAAGGAAAAGAGTATAATTATGACTTAAAACGGTTTCTTATATTGCATAAAAAGTCCAAAAGTGTAAAGTTTCTAAAAATATATGAACATTTTCTTGTCTCTGGTGATTTTAGAGAATTTTACTTTCCCGCACACTTTCCCGCATAGCGTGCGGGAGAGTACTACTTTGCGCACTGAGTAGCGTGCGCAAAGTAGCTACTTTGCGCACGCTCGTAGAAAAAAAAATTTCCGAGTTATGACGAAATTGATGACGTAAGTACAAACCCTGGTGAAGTGACCTTAAGTAATAATGAATATTTAGGTATTTCGTTAAATTAATAAATATAGTTATTGTTTGAACTAGTATCAGATCTGAATTGAAAAAATTGGTGACTCAATACTGCTGATTCACAATGGGGGAGTGGTCTTTCTGGAGATAACTCAAAGTTCTAGTACAAAACAAAAACCCGTTTAACAATTTAGAAAAATTAAAACGGAAAAGTTTTGAAGAAATACAGTTTACTAAATGACACCAGAAGCAGTTCTTGTATTAACTGTAGTGGATATTGCGTAGAAAATATGTTAAAAATGCGATTTCAGAATTTTAATACCTCGGAAACATTTGGGTTTATTTATTTTACATATGATAAGAGTACCTAAAAATATATAGCGTTGAGGTAACCCGCCTATTTAACATATTATTTCATTAGACCTTATACATTCACTTTTGAGACACCCTGTACCCGGTGTCCCATATAAGAATACACGGTACAGGAATCTCGCAAATTAGAAGAGGTACAAAGATGATTAAATTAGGGAAAAGTTGCGCCTTGCTGAATCCTTCAACGTCATGTTTCCACATCTAAATAAATCCGATTAATTCCGAAGATATTTGGGAAAAACCGAATTTTCCCGATTTCGTTTTTATTTTTTCTGACTTTATTTGATAAGATATGACAATGCAAATTTCACATTCCCATAGCTACTTTTCCTGTTCTTCAAGTTGGTGTTATTAGATTTTCAATCTGAAGTTTCGTTTCTTAGCAACCATCATTAACTTTGTTTTTGCAAATAGTCAAAGAAACTTGTTTTGTTGCTAAAAACTCTAATCTCAATTCTAAATTCAACGACATATTGATATTACATTTATCCGACGTTTCGGATGAAAAAAACATCATCAATACTATTCGACGATGATTACGAAGGAACGACACGTGGGCTCAAAAATTTAATTACGTCATCAGGTATAGGACAAAAATTGGCATAGGAATGAATTTTATTTTGATCTAGCCTCTTTATTAAAATCTGAAAAATGGAATAAAGGAAATACATCAAAATAAAATTCACATTCCTATACCATTTTGCCTCCTCTACATGATGACGTAACTAGATTTTTGATCTTCGTAATCATCATCAAATAGCATTGATAATTGTTTTTTTATCCGAAACGTGGGATAAATGTAAAGAGCGATACGTGGTTGGATTTAGGATTAAAATTAGAGTTTTTTAGGAATAAAACAATTTTTTTCGAATATTTAAAAATATAAAGTTGATCATGGTTGCTAAGAAATGAAACGTCAGATTGAAAATCTAATAACATCGACTTGAAGAGCAGGAAAAGTAGCCATTGAAAAGTGAAATTTGCATTGTCATAACTTTTCAAATAAAGTCAGAAAAAAAATGAAAACGAAATCAGGAAAATTCGGTTTTTCCCAAATATCTTCCGAAATAATCGGATTTTTTAGATTTGTTCAGCATGGCGGAACTTAGCTCTAATTTATTCATCTTTGGCATTTAAAGATCCTTTACACAAATAGTGCCCTATGTAAAAATCGACCTCTCCTATTGGTCGATCCATCTCGTATTACAATATGTCTGCGTGATGCAATCGATTTCTATCAAGAGCTCTAGTGGTGTAGAGGTTTAGATCGTTGGGTCTCACCTGGGAAACGCGGGTTCGAACCCCGTTGCTTTTTTTTTATTATGTTTCAGCTTTTTTTCTTGATTTTGGGTATGTCTTGGGTTAGATTGGGTTAGCACCTAGTTAGTTTCCTTTTCTTGAGCCCCCGTAGCGAGCGAAGCGAGCGGAGGGCCATGCGGATCGACCAATGGGAAAGGCCGATTTTTATATAGTGCACTATTTGTGTAAAGGATCTTATAATGCTCATCTTTGTACCTCTTCTGGTTTGCGAAATAGTGTGCATTCTTATATGGAACACCGTGTATACATGTAAAAAAAGAGAAAGATAAAAACAACTTATTAATTGAAGTTGGGTTTTGCGAGGGTTTTTATGTGATCCTAAAGCGGATTGTTCGAGAAGTGAGACAGATAATCGAAGACCAGCTCAGTGTATGGGTGATTTTCGCGAATGGTTTTTTGCTTTTGTGCTGCAACATGTTATACTACAAGTCAGTAAAATTTATCGTGGATAATTCATATTTGATGGCATAACATGTGTACATATTTAACGAAATCGTTTTATGCTATGAACAATACTGCTTTAAATGAGAACAGAAAATGAATTATTTGCTGTCTGTTCGTGCTAGGATTTTAATTTTAGTATAACTGAGAGTGTAAGCACAGGCCTTGATCATTCTACTAACCATTTCCTACCCTGACGGGAGAATATCCTAGTTATAAATGTAATGTTCATTCTAGAGATACTGGCCCAAATTGCAACTAAATAGCTGGGTAGCCTCCGTAATTCAGGACCTCAGTCGCTTCCAGCGGCGTCTGGCTAACTAACAACAACCCCTTCAGTTTTAAATGTATTGTTACAAGTGTGGAATTACGAATTATATCACGGGAAACAGTAATTTAGTTTTTATTATACTAATAAATGTTATACAGCATAATTCGGTTAGATCGAGAGTGTCTCTGCCGTACTCTTTCCCCTCGTGAATTTCAGGCTGATTCCGGTACGTTTTTCTCTAATAATTTTGCACGTTTTCTATAATAAATTAGGTGTATTAGGAATCTTTGTTTTAATTACATGACGCACCTTTCCCTCGAATTTATCTAATTTTGTTACCGTCGAACGCATTCAAAGTAAGTAAAATTGTGCAAGATATAATAATAACACAACGTAGGTATTGGTTTAATCTATTATAACACTGAAGACAAAACACAACTTATCTCATTCAGCGATGTTGAATACACCCGGGTATGTTATACTACAGCGTGTTCCATTTAAAAGAATCTAAGTTAGGCGCTTTGACAGCCCTATGAGCTTCATTAATTATTCCTGAAATTTCATTCCCCCTTTTGCAAGAAATCTTTCAATTTTCCTATTTCAAAATTTTCTCTAAATTTTTGAATAGTAAATTTTCTATGGTCAATTTATGGTTAATAGATCTAATTATATGGTTTGAAAAGATATGGGTAGCTAGGCCTCCTGGGCCTCCCTAGTTACATCAATGATCACGCACCATATTACAACAGTAAACTGCTTTCTTATTTATAGAACACGGAATAAATATATTATATACGAGTACATTAAATCAATGTTATGCACATGGAAACCCTTTGGTTCATTTCAAGATATTCTGAATACGTCACAATAATATAAGCATGCACTTTAATGTAAGGCAGTCAGAGTTAAGAATTTCATAAGCCTAGTTTGAGGAAATGAGAATACGTATCGAAACCCTTTGGTACTTTATGGTTATTTTTCCCCATCGATTGAAATACGTAAATGGAACAGCCATGTATCTAATATTATTTTACTCTGCGTAGGTACGCCTCAATACTTAAGCAAAAGGATCAAATATCTAATTAAGTGGACTGTTAGACGGGCAAACCCTCCTTCTCGTAATTAAACATAGACTGTAACAATTATTTTTCATGTATGCTTGCAAATGTGATTCAATTTGGGCCTACATTATGTTATATAAGATACATTTGGCACATAGCCAACTTCTCGGGAATAACTACGGTAATATTAAGGGAAAGAAAATTATCATTATTACTGTTGTGTCTCAGACGTGGAGTATCTGCGAACGTATATAAAATGTATTTTGTTAAAATGAGATAAGAAGCTGTACTTTTCATTATTAATTTGACAAAGCATAATTCCACAAAGTAAAGATTTTATCTATCCATCAAATTATTTTTTACAGGCATTAATATTTATAAAAAAAAATATCTTTAACTACATAGTTATGAAGATGATCATTAATACAATACTACCTCAAGCATTAGTAACAGCTATAGACCGAAAAAGAGGGAAACACTAGTTCTCATTGGCGTTTTAGGTTTAAAATTTTAAATGCAGAGGCTTCCTTCTGACATTTCCAATTATTTTAAGGAAAAAATGTTTGCAACATGGTACACCCAACAAATATTATTATTGTTAGTTATAATCGTTTTATGAATGTGAATCTAACCTATAATGAATAACCACATTCAGTTAGATTGGATTATATATAATATCGAGCACGTCGATTTGTGCGCTCAAACGGAATACTGTGAGCTCATTGACATTCCCACAATCACTTCCGAGGAAGTGACGTCGGCTTGCAAAATGCTGAAAAATAAATCAACATATGGGCCGGACGGAATTCGCAGCTTTTTGATGAGAGACTGTTCCTCAGTCATGAGTGCTCCTCTTTGTCACATTTTCAACTTGATCTTGAGCACTGGTGTGTTTCCGGAGGTTTGGAAGATTGCCAGGGTTTGCCCTATTCTCAAAAAAGACGATCCAACTCTAGTAGCAAATGATCGTTGCATTTCCATATTATGCAACTTTTCCAAGGTGCTAGAGATTGTCTTACAGAAATACCTATTCTTCAAAATACGTAACAGATTGTCAGTTCATCAACACGGCTTTTATCCAGAAGATCATGTATGACCAATCTCTGCTCTTTTTGCTCTAATATTTGCGACGGCCTTAACAGCAGCAGTCAAGTAGATGTCATTTACACAGACTTTTGCAAAGCTTTTGACCAAATTGATCATCACATTTTACTACGGAAGGCATCTGACCAGTTCGGTTTCTCTTACAAACTTATCTTAGAATTGCAATCTTACCTCTTCAATCGTCAATTTTGTTGAAATAGAGGGTTTTACATCGGAACATGTCCCCCAGGGGTCCAGCCTGGGGCCACTGCTGTTCAACATATTCATCAACGATCTGGTCTCTCTAATAGACTGCAGCTCTCTCGCCTATGCTGACGATCTGAAAATTTTCCACCGCATCGATGCATTCGGGTACCACCTGCCTCTTCAAGCCAGTATTGATACGGTCCGTAGGTGGTGTGTCTCTAACAGACTTCGCTTACAACATCTCCAAGTGCAATGTTGTTTCCTCCTCTCGATCTAAAACGCAACTCTTTTTAATTACACCATAAATGATTCCACCTTGATTTGGCGCACTACGGTGAGCGATCTAGGTGTTGTTTTCGATGATAAATTCTGTTTCACCAGTCATATCGATCAGATATTGGCTAACTCTTCTAGAGCTTTGGGTTTTATACTGAGAACTTGCAAACACTTTTTAAACGTATCCACCCTTAAGCTCTTGTATTAATCCTTCGTGAGATCAAAGTTGGACTAAGGTTCCATTGTTTAGTCCCCTATATACAACTGCCACGCTTACTCAGTCGAGTGAGTTCATAGGCGCTTCCTAAAATATATAATGTTCAGCGAAGATGGCATTTGTCCTCAGTGGGGTCTAAACCATAATCTTATCCTGTCGAGGTTTGCAAAGTTGCGTTTGGCGGTTCGTTGCGACTCTCAGTCAATATCATTTCTCCATAAGCTTCTTTCCTCTAAAATCGACTGTCCATTTCTGTTGGAACACCTATCATTTCACGTACCCCGCAATGGTGCCAGACTTCCACCTACTTTTTCCCTTGAATTTGCGAGGTCAAATATTATATCAAAAGTCTCATTTACAAAATGTGCCACAATTTTAATCGCATTTCCGCTTTTTGCGACATAAGCTTCGACAGCTTACCAACTGTTTTGAGGTACCTGCGAGAGGCGTCTGATTACTCCCTTTAGTTTTTTAGTGTTATGTATACCAATGTGTATTCTATATATTTTCTTTTTTTTATATTTACGTATTATCTATTAACGTTGTGATTTGCTGTTATTATTATCGTAAATTGTTATGTGCTTGCATGATTAGTTTGCAATAGTATGTCATTTGTAGGATTTTACTTCCTCGTGTCCTCTTGTCATACATACCTATTTGAATTTCCTTTAATTGGGCCTTTGGGCCTGTTGGAAATATATAGCTATTTATTTAATTATTTATTAGGCCAAATATTCCATCATTGATGGGAAATTTTTTTTTTCATTTATTTTAGTTATGTGTAAATAACTTTTCCCTGAAAAATCGGCAACGTTTGATATTACTGATATAACTGAAATAAAATAGTTGCTATAGCTGAAAGGCTTTCAAATGTATTTTAATCTTATTTAGGTCATTTTACTGGTGGAAAACTACAGTTTATCATGATTGAGGGAGCCAAACCCAAGTTATGCCTCATTCACGTTTTACAAGGGACTTGAAGCTGAAATTGAAAAAAAAATCCAGTTAAGTTTAGTGTGTGGAATTTATTGAAAGGTCTTCTACAAAATAGACGTAGAAATGGTAGGTATAATATGCTACTTGCAGGTAATGACTACTACTCATTCGAATTAAATACATCATTACATCACTACATCTCTGCCGTCCCTCATTACACTTTGTAGTATACAACTTTTTCCCAATCGGTACAATTTTTTAAGAAGTTATCTAAAAACATGGTGATTCAGCCGACCCTGGCTAGTCGCTCGAGCTCATCGCCTTGATGCGCCATTACAATTTTGTACCGATCGGTGACAAGCAAGAATCCGTAAATCG
>MU190959.1:18532-39250 GCA_016904865.1 Pissodes strobi
TAGAGAAGTATCCACCAGCTGCCAACTGTAATGTCCTCAGACCATCAAAATTAAATCTCAAAGCGGGTACTAAATCCTGCCAAGACAACTACTGTATCAATTACAGAAACAACTATGGTCCGTGGGATTAGTGCCTTAGCCCTCACTTTCAATAATTTAATTAGCCAACCGTCTGAACTACAATTATACGTTCAAAATTGACAGAAATTAAAGGTAAAGTAAAGTTCAATAATAGAGTGGGTACAGGATTATAAAATGTCTTTCAATAGGACACCACTCCGGTTAGCAAAATAGAAGACTACATAGGACGGCAAAAAATTTAATTTCAAAATACGCATTCTTGGGGAAAACTGATCTTAAAGATGCATATTTCCTTATCCCTATGCACAGTAGTCAAAAAAGTTGTTAAGATTCGTTGCTTGCAACGTATTATACCAATTTAATTGTGTTTCATTTGGTTTATGTACAGCTCCATATCTTTTCACAAAACTGAAACCAGTTGTGAGATATGTAAAATTAAAGGGTATAAAAACTGTACTCTACTTAGTCGATTTGCTAGTTATTGGTAATTCAAAAGAGAGCTTAAAAGTATAAATAAAATTACACAAACATTACAAGATTTAGGTTTTATATAAATTCTGAAAAAAGCGTAGTTATTCCCGCGCAACAATGCTCATTTTTCGGGTTTATACAAGAGAAAAGGGCCCTACTGGCAGAACAGTCTATTATCTTTTACCCTGAAAAATACCTACTCACATCTCCTTGCAGAGAGAAACAACCATTGTGGAAGAAAATGTCCCTGGCTGTAGGGAAATTAGGAAGTCTCCTGAGAAATTAAACTGATTATTTTTTATTGCAAACTATAGAACAGTGAAAAAGAAATCGATACTTGTTTTTTATTTCCACTAAGATGAATATTACAAGAGCTATACCAGTTTTTAGTTTTGTATATATGGATATACTATGCATGGTGTGACGTAACAATTCATGTGTATTATGACGTCATAAGCACATCTCACGGCGTTGTATCTGCCTCATTTTTTGGCTTATGGAAAAAAGGAAAACACGTGTTCACTTATTTTTCATGGGCTATCAAAATCAGCAATAATAATAATAAAAAAAAAAAAAAAAAAAAAAAATTTAAAAATTACGAAACTTCCTCATTATCAGGAGAACCTTTCTATAACAAAGCGTACCTAATGAAGCGATAAAAGTGTTATTTATTCATTGACAGATAGCGCCCTCAAACAATACGGAAATACTTACAATAAATAGGGGAATTTGTGGTTTTGTAAGCACCAACAAATATATACCAAAACCGTAAACTTATTGAGCTCCTAAACATTCAATTGTCTTCGGAGTCATCCTACTCTACCATGAACTCACACAAATCTGCACTTTCTCCAATATTGAATATTAAACAAAAGACGAAGCGGTTATAAAAGGGATTCTCAATGGAACATTTAACATAAGACCCCCAAATCCAAAGTACTCAATTACTTACTTGGGATTCCTACCCAGTTCCACAGCGCTTAAAGAGCATGTACCTTCGCGAATCCTTAAATCTACAAATCTAACTTTAAAGCTAGTAACACTCTTAATACTAATAACGGCACACCGGCACACTGACAACCGGAAAGTAAAAATAGACAATATTTTTAAATATGAATACATAATTGAAATCAGATTCCCGGATAAAATAAAAGCAGGTGGCTTAAACAGGCTTCAACCTAATTTGATATTACCTTATTTTACCAATCAACCTGAACTATGTATAGCCACACTATTAGAGACTTACATAGAACGCACAAAAGAAAAAAGGCTGCTACCAGTCAATAAAAGGTGAATAGTTCGTTGTATTACCAGATACAATCGATCGTACCCTCCACTGTCTGCAATTGCAGTTGCAGCTAGTGAACATACCTATTTTTTTCTGTTCAAGAACAGAAATTATGGCATTCACAGATACTGTAAATATGCTAATAGATCGTTGCATTTGCAGATGCAATCGATACCACAAGTAGCAAAACCAAAGAAAATGTAATACTCACTCACAAAAAGCCTTATCACCCAGACAGCAGTCAAACCATTAGCAGATGGGTCAAGTTAATACTAAGAGCCAGCAGTATAAACACGGAAATCTTTGGGGCACATAGCACGCGACACGGGGCAACTTCAGCAGCTCAAAGAATTGGAGTTACATTACAAACCATTCAGAAGACAGCTGGCTCGACAGAAAAATCAAAAGTATTCTCAAAATTCTATAAAAAACTTGGCGTGGGTAATCCCACTGGATTTGCATCTTGTTTACTGAACCATAATTTCTAAAGAATCATATAAATATGGAGCTACAATTATAACTTACTTACCAACTTGTTATCATATTACATAAGAATATTGGTATAGTATTAAAAATAAGTTAAAGGTTAATATCAGTTAAGCGTTAAACATGATATATGTACCTTCATATGTGTGTTATTAAACCTAATGGTTATAAATTTGAATTTTAGTTTATAAAAAGGCCTTACAAATCTAGGACTACAGATATATCGCAATTTTCAGTTAATGTAGATTACATCGCAAATACTTTAAACATCTACAAAGTGTAATGAGGGACGGCGAAGATGCGAAGGATAATTAAAAGATCAATCGACTTACCTGTAAGGAAGATCGATCGGAATTATCCGAGCATCTTCGCCGTCCCTCATTACAAACCCACCCAGTCTTTACCTTCTCCCTTTCACCCCAAATGCAATGTAATCAAAAATCTCACGAACCAAAATTGTAATGAGGCATCAAGGCGATAAGCTCGAGCGGCTAGCCAGGGTCGGCTGAATCACCATGTTTTTAGATAACTTCTTTAAAAATTGTACCGATTGGGAAAAAGTTGTATACTACAAAGTGTAATGAGGGACGGCGAAGATGCTCGGATAATTCCGATCGATCTTCCTTACAGGTAAGTCGATTGATCTTTTAATTATATCGAAATGAATATAAGTAATAAGCAACAGTTAACGATGCGAGCTATTCGAACCGTTCTCTAGTAATCTCGTCTAATCGTACATCCTACCAAAGAAATACTATTCAATCACAAAAAGTGTTTACATAGCACAATCAAAAGGCTAACTAAGGAAATATATACCGGTCGGCCTGCACATTTATTAATGTTTTACATAGAATAAAACGTTTATACCATATAAAGGAATATAAAAAACAGAAATTGCAGCATTTGCAGATGCTGTAAATAGGCTAATAGATCGTTGCATTTGCAGATGCAATCGATATCATAAGTAGCAAAACCAACGAAATTCTTTTGCATTTGCAGATGCATTAGAAGATCCTCTCACGCTAGCTGAGGAAATAACTTATCCGAATCAAGACTTACCAACATCAAAAGCACCAGATGGTCCTGAACAAAGTAACCACCTAGCTTTGTTAACAGGCAAAAAAAAAAGAAAAAAAAACCGACGAAATCATACCCGCGATGCCAGAACTACATACTCAGATAGTTTTTAGATGGGACAATTACTTATTAAAAGGACTAAAAGATAAAAAAAACAAACAGTATGATAGAGAAGTATCCACCAGCTGCCAACTGCAATGTCCTCAGACCATCAAAATTAAATCTCGAAGAGAGTACTAAATCCTGCCACGACAACTACTGGATCAATTAGAGAAACAACTATAATTCGTGGGATTAGTGCCTAAGCCCTCCCTTTCAATAATTTAATTAGCCAACCGTCTGAACTAGAATTATACGTTCAAAATTGGCAGAAATTAAAGGTAAACAGTTCAATAATAGAGTGGGTACATGATTATAAAATCCCTTTCAATAGGACACCACTCCGGTTAGCAAAGTAGAAGACTACATAGGATGGCAAAAAATTTAATTTCAAAATACGCATTCTTGGGGAAAACTGATCTTAAAGATGCATATTTCCTTATCCCTATGCACAGTAGTCAAAAAAGTTGTTAAGATTCGTTTTTTTGCAACGTACTATACCAATTTAATTGTGTTTCATTTGGTTTATGTAGAGCTCCATATCTTTTCACAAAACCGAAACCAGTTTTAAGATATGTAAAATTAAAGGGTGTAAGAACTGTACTCTACTTAGTCGATTGGCTAGTTATTGGTAATTCAAAAGAAAATTGCTTAAAAGTATAAATAAAATTACACAAACATTACAAGATTTAGGTTTTATATGAATTCCGAAAAAAGCGTAGTTATTCCCGCGCAACAATGTTAATTTTTGGGGTTTATACAATAGAAAAGGGACCTACTGGCAGAACAGTCTATTATATTTTACCCTGAAAAATACTTACTCACATCTCCTTGCAGAGAGAAACAACCATTGTGGAAGAAAATTTCCCTGGCTGTAGGGAAATTAGGAAGTTTTCCGAGAAATTAAACTGATTATTTTTTATTGCAAACTATAGAACAGTGAAAAAAAAAATCGATACGTATTTTTTTTATTTCCACTAAAGATGAATATTACAAGAGCTATACCAGTTTTTAGTTTTGTATATATAGATATACTATGCATGGTGTGACGTAACAATTCATGTGTATTATGACGTCATAAGCACATGTCAAGGCGTTGTATCTGTCTCATTTTTCGGCTTATGGAAAAAGAAAAAACACGTGTTCACTAATTTTTCATGGGCTATCGAAGTCAGCAATAATAAAAAAATTAAAATAAAATAAAACATTGATGAAACTTCCTCATTGTCAGGAGAGCCTTTCTATAACAAAGCGTACCTAACGAAGCGATAAAAGTGATTATTTCTTCATTGACAGATAGCGCCCTCAAACAATACGGAAATACTTACAATAAATATGGGAATTTCTGTTTTTCTAAGAGCCAACAAATATATAGCAAAACCGTAAACTTCTTGAGCTCCTAAACATTCAGTTGTCTTCGGAAGCATCCTACTCTACCATGAACTCACACACATCTGCACTTTCTCCAATATTGAATATTAAACAAAAGACGAAGCGGTTATAAAAAGGGTTTTCAATGGAATTGGGATTCCTACTCAGTTCTACAGCGCTTAAAGAGCATGTACCCTGACGAATCCTTAAATCTACAAATCTAACTTAAAAACTAGTAACACTCTTAATACTAATAACGGCACACAAATCACGGACAACCCAGAAGTAAAAATAGACAATATTTTTAAATATGAATACATAATTGAAATCAGATTCCCGGATAAAATAAAAACAAGTGGCTTAAACAACCTAATTTGATATTACCTTATTTTACTAATCAACCTGAACTATGTATAGCCACACTATTAGAGACTTGCATAGAACGCACAAAAGGAAAAAGAGTGCTACCAGTCAATAAAAGGTGAATAGTTCGTTGTATTAGCAGATACAATCGATCGTACCCTCCACTGTCTGCAATTGCAGTTGCAGCTAGTGAACATACCTATTTTTTTGTTCAAAAACAGAAATTACGGCATTCACAGATACTGTAAATATGCTAATAGATCGTTGCATTTGCAGATGCAATCGATACCACAAGTAGCAAAACCAAAGAAAATGTAATTCTCACTCACAAAAAGCCCTATCACCCAGACAGCAGTCAAACCATTAGCAGATGGGTCAAGTTAATACTAAAAGCCAGCAGTATAAACACGAAAATCTTTGGGGCACACAGCACGCGACACGGGACAACTTCAGCAGCTCAAAGAATGGGAGTTACATTACAAACCATTCAGAAGACAGCTGGCTCGACAGAAAAATCAAAGGTATTCTCAAAATTCTATAACAAAGGGGGTAATCCCACTGGATTTGCATCTTGTTTATTGAACCATAATTTCTAAGGAATCATATAAATATTAAGTTACAATTATAACTTACTTACCAACTTGTTATCATATTACATAAGAATATTGGTATAGTATTAAAAATAAGTTAAAGGTTAATATCAGTTAAGCGTTAAACATGATATATGTACCTTCATATGTGTGTTATTAAATCTAATGGTTATTAATTTAAATTTTAGTTTTTAAAAAGGGCCTTACAAATCTAGAACTACAGAAATATCGCAATTTTCAGTACATCGCAAATACTTTAAACAGCTACAAGGTGTAATGGGGAACGGCGGAGATGCGAAGGATAATTACAAGATCAATCGACTTACCTGTAAGGAAGATCGATCGGAATTATCCGAGCATCACCGCCGTCCCTCATTACAAACCCACCCAGTCTTTACCTTCTCCCTTTCACCCCAAATGCAATGTAATCAAAAATCTCACGAACCAAAATTGTAATGACGCATCAAGGCGATGAGCTCGAGCGGCTAGCCAGGGTCGGCTGAATCACCATGTTTTTAGATAACTTCTTTAAAAATTGTACCGATTGGGAAAAAGTTGTATACTACATTTATATTTACTTATATTTTTAAAATAAATTGTGAAACGCAAAAAAACAAATTTTTACCCAAAGGTAGACAACATTCCATCAGTTTATTCAAATGTTTGGTTCTTTTAAAAAATTGTCTCGTGTTGATTGTCAAAAATACCCTACATCATTGCAGAAATAATTGAAATGGTATCTCCTTTCTTTAAAAATAATGTTAGGGCCAAAGCTGCAGCTTGACTAACCAATGAAAGTTATCCAGATAAACGTTTATCTCACAATTATATACCTAATAAAAAAACGAATATTGCATTTGAATCATAATAATACACGCGAATTTCACAATAATCGCTATCGAAAAAATATAATGGGAGAAAAATCTGTTGATTCAGATATACGTGCGTTAGAAGAACCTATTTAACTTGTAAATTAAGTATACAAAATTTCTTTCAGGTTCATTCCTTTTTTTTTCAGTTTGAGGGAGAGACAGCTGATGTGATTTTTACATAATTCATGCGATTTTCACAATAATCGCCATCCAAAAAACATATAATGCAGAGAAATCTAGTGTTTTAGATACACGTGCGTTAGAAGTACCTATTTAAGTTGTAAATAACGTATACAAACTTTCTTTTAGATTCATTCCTTATTTTCAGTTTGAGGGAGAGACAGGTTGTGTTTTTTAAATAATTCACGCGAATTTCGCAATGATCGCCATCGAAAAACAACGAATTCTGGATCAAAAGATGACATAGTCTATAGTGCTAGAACTAGTTTTAGGTATTCTAGTTGCTGAGTTAATATGCATGATTATAACAAAAGAGTCGAAAATGGACCGAAGGAATTCTTGAGCAGCACACACACTGAAAAAGTCAACATTAAGGTCGCCACACAAAATTAATTTGCTTCTTAAAGGCAGGGACTCTAGCAATCTCAGTAATCTTTGACTGAATATATGCATGTCAGCGTCAGGTGTTCTGTAAATACAAATAAGATAGAGGTCATAAGTATTATGATAGACGATGGAAAATTTAAATACTTTCTCACATAATAAATTATTGAACTTAGTCACTGCCGAAATGTCGTTGTTAGTAGACATTATCATAGTACCTCCATGAGATAAATTACTTCTATTAAATCTAGTTACTGTAGTACAATTTTTAACAAACACAGGCTCATCAACATTTAACCAATGTTTAGTTATTGCAATGATTTCTAAGAAATTAAGATCTTCTAATAATAGGAATAATTCATCTGTTTTGAGTCTTAAGGACTGAATATTAATAAGAAAAACACTAAGCATGCCATCATCCAATTTTTCAGAGGGTGCTTGATCTTCTGTTCGCGTCAATCTACCTAAAAATTCCCCCGTCTAATCGGAGAGCCAGTAGTAAAATAATTGCTTCAATAAAGGTGTTGAAGTCTCTCCGATAAAAAGGAAGACCTGAAGGTAGAGAGATCCGTTAAAACCTCAGCAGAACCAATACCGTAGGCGTCGTGTAAGCGATAATATAACTTACACAAGGAGTCCACGTCACTAAGAAGTCCCTCCGAAGCTAGAGCTAATTTGATGCTGGTGTTGGTGTGCCCTTCAAAACACACACTGGAGGGTTGGTCATCTAGATAGGCAGCCCTCTATCCCTCTTCACACTTTTCTCCACAACAACCTCCAATTTTTCTAGCGCAACAGACTTACTGGCAGCCAGAGCTTCCCTGTCAGAGTCAACCCCAACAGACCTCACCTCTCCAAGTATATGTCCAGATGTTGAGTCAGAGCATGGTGGTGGGCTTCGGGACGTCCAAAGTGCCTGGTACAAAATGTTGATAGCCAGTGAACAAAGTACTTGCTGCAGGCGGCGATACCTTTAAGGGTGTTAAAGATGAATTGGCAGTGCATATTTCAGTACCCGGTGGCCACATACTTATGTCCTTAAGATGCTTTAGGTGGCTTTTTTCTGCACACCAACCTTGAAATCGGAGTGTGAACAGTCCTTATTCTTTATCATTGGAAAGCTTCGGATAAAGTCAGTAGTTCCAAGTTTTTCTTTGGCATAATGTGCAAGCTGGTTTGCTGTATAAGGAGGTGGGATCTTGGACACTACCACATAATGCCAGTCTTTTGGGGAAGTGAGGTGTGGTAGCAATGCTTTCGAACAAGTAATGACTTTAGAAGAAGTTATAACCACTGTATTATGGTTATCTGTATGGTTGGTCTGAGTCGAAATCGATTTTTTTATTTTTGGTGGGTTACTCCTAATAATTGGCTTATCTTTGTCAGCCAACTTTTCTAGCATGAGTGCCATTTGATTAACACTTTTTCGCATATCGCCAATTTCCTCAAATTTTCTTCCTTTGATGAATCGTGAACCTGAACTTTAACAGGCTCATCATGATTGTCCATAAAAATAGATGATAGATTTGTTGTTTCATTTCCTTGATCGAATGGAATAAAATTTCTTGTCTTTTTTTCAGAAAATCTGATATGAAGGCTGTGAATGTAATCTATTTTTTTTTATAAATTTTTTTATTTGAAGTCATGGTTAATCAAGGTGTCGTAAATTTCAGAAATGATTGGAACGAGATCATTGTTTTTTTTTAGATATTTTCCAGAGAGATCTGCCATCCTTGTAGCTGTGACACCTTATCGTGAAGATATTTTAACGTAGGAGAGTCACAAACACTGCAGAAAAATCTAATAGTGTGATGCTTTTACTGGTAGAGCACCTTTGTTGTTGCCTTATCAAGCCGAGTACAGGTCATACAAAAATTCCGGCAACATTCCCCACTACAGCGAAGTTTATATTTATCCTCTTCTGCGACGATTCTCTGGCAGGAATTATTGTTCGATGATTTTTGATAAAAGTCAATGGCAGCTGAACAAAGTCAAGCTTGTCTAAACAAGAACCAATAAGAAAACAGAAACTATAAATTAATCAGGAAATACACGCACAACACAATAACTTTAAATAAAGATAAAAGTCAAATAGCAGCTAAACAAGGTCAATTTTAGTCAAACAGGAAAGCGTAAACTAGCACGTCGACACGATATCAGAACAAAACAGAATATCACAAAACCTACAATCAATACCAGCAGAACCAACGAAAAACGGAGATCGGTATTCGAACCCCAGGGGACTCGCACTGACTAGGATTATTGAAGACAACTTGGACATCCAACTACTTCGAACGAACAGCCCTACACATTACCCCCGTGAACATCAAACGCCCTCATAAATGACTTAAACTCGGACCACCTGCCAATCAGGATTAGTCTGTCAGTATTAAGGCCTGACAGGCGGCCGGTAGCCTATGAGACGCATGTCTCATATAAGAATCTTGATTGGCGGGCCTTCCGAGAGGGTCTCAATGAGGCCACAATCATCCCGAGGCAAATCGACTCTGTCCGGGAGCTAGAGCGGGAGGTTGACACACTAACCACCAATATACAGCGCGTGCGAGACGCTATTTGTCCGGTAATCAGGAAGAAGCCATACGTGGAAACTCTTCCTGATGATATCCTAAATCTTATCAATTTCCGAAACCGGTTGCGACGCAGACGGCAACGAAACCGGGAACCGCTCGAAAAGCGGCGTATAAACGCGATTACTGAGCAGATCAGAACACGGATCCGGGAATATAAAAGCGCGAAATGGATGAGCTTCGTAAACGAGCTTGGCACAGGGGATGGCTCTCTGTGGAGACTCGCTAGGCAGGTTCGCGGGGCGCAGGCTGAATACCCAGTGATACGTCACGGGGGGCGAGAAATTCTTGAAGATCAAGAAAAAGCCGAAGCCTTTGCGGATTTCCTTGAGGAGGTTCACAGAGACGCGCCGGACACTGTGCCATTGCACGCTCAAATTACGGAGCAAGTCAACCCGTTTAGAAATTGCGCTTTCCCCATACCGCCGAAGGTTATGGATAAAGCACGAGTAACGCCTACCGAAGTCCGGAAAATTCTGACCCATCTGCCGAAGAACAAGGCGCCGGGAATTGACAACATCCCCTACATCCTACTCAAAAACCTTCCTACTAAAACCATTATACAGTTAATGCACATCGTGAATGCTGTAATTTGCTTGCAACACTTCCCGAGCTCCTGGAAGGAAGCGAGGATAATATTGTTTCATAAACCCGGTAAAGATCCGACCCTCACGAGTTCATACCGCCCTATATCGCTTCTGAACACGCTTGGCAAAGTCACCGAGAAGCTTTTGTTACCGAAATTTAACGGGGCAGCCGAAAAGCTTAAAGTAATACAACAGGAGCAGTTTGGTTTTCGCAGCGGACATAATACTAACATGCTCGCTGCGAAAATTGTGTCAGATATATATGATAGCTTTAACTTACGGCGTTGCACCGCCCTGCTATTACTCGACATTGAACGAGCGTTTGACAGGGTGTGGCATGGCGGGTTGCTGCACAAACTCTTTATTGAGTATGGATTTCCCCCATCTCGCAGCGCTCGCTGGGTCATATCTTGCCGGGCGCACCTTCTCGGTGAAAATTGCCAAGTCAGTCTCGACCACGAGAAGAATAGAAGCTCGGGTCCCGCAGGGAACAGTATTATCCCCGCAGCTGTTCAGCTATTACATAGCTGACCTTCCCTACCGTCCCGAAACGTCGCTAGCTCTATATGCTGACGACACAGCCCTTTATTCCAGATCCCCTCACGCGCAGACAGCAGTTGACAGCCTAAGCAGGCACATGCAGCAAATCCTGCCATATTTTAATAAATGGAAGATCAGGTTAAATGCCGGGAAAACCGAAATGACCATTTTTAAAAGAAAAAGAACTAACATCGAAAGCAGGCCGTTACTAATCCAAAACACAGAAGTAAGACCCAAAACACACGTGAAATACCTAGGCATAGTTCTGGACGCAGGACTACGCTTCCACAGGCACGTGACACGTATTAAAAATAAAAATTTTCTAATCATAAATAATCTCAAAATGCTCATTAAAAGCAGGTCATTTCTTAGCCCCGCGAATAAACTAACAATTTATCGGGCAATTACAAGACCGACGCTCCTGTATGGAGCGCCTGTCTGGTGTTCCGTGGCCGAAACACACTTGAATAAAATCCAGGTGCTCCAGAACAAACACCTGAGAGCCGCCTTCTCGGCTGGTTGGCATACGAGAACGAGGGAGCTGCATGACTGGGCGGGGATCGAATATGTGCGAGAGCACATTGACCGCCTGGCGTGCAGATTTTTCGAATTCGGGGTGCATGGCTCGCCAAGGACGGCCAATATAGCGAACTTACGTTTCGACCCGGAACATCCACTGGCACACGGTCCAATACATGCTAAAACATCCCTTTTCTACCTACAACCCAGACCACCCTAGCAAAACATCCCTCATGTACTAAAATCCACCTATCCCCACTTCCTAGCACCACGCTCCTAGATACCCTCTAATGACAATACATAAAGGTATCAGGAGCACAGAAAATCATTATCGTACGCATAATCCCCCACCGCTGAGGTGTGCGGCGAGCGGGGCAACCTGCTTCTCTGCTTGCTTCTTCTCAGGCAGCTTACTGCTTAGGCTCAGTCATTCAAAGTACTGGAATGTTGTTTGCTGCTCCTTGCTCCCTGCATGAAAATTACGGCATGGCGACGTCAGC
The DNA here is from genome assembly GCA_016904865.1 of Pissodes strobi. Classification (NCBI taxonomy): domain Eukaryota; kingdom Metazoa; phylum Arthropoda; class Insecta; order Coleoptera; family Curculionidae; genus Pissodes; species Pissodes strobi. The sequence goes on from MU190959.1 coordinate 30,529, forward strand.
CTACCATTGATTCCATTACTCTTCCTTCCCTCACCAGGGGCTTTTGCGTCAGCAAACCCTTCTGATGTATATACTAGCGTGAATGTGATGTAAATATGAATGCAAGTCGAATGGTTCTACTTAAAACAAGAATAGATTAGAATAAATTGTATCCAAACAGAAATCTGCATACGCAGACCGCTCAATGTATATATAAAGGTATGGATGAGATGTACATAAGAATATCAGGAGTATATAGAATATACATGTATAAATGAGTTGTAGATACACGGTGTCCCATATAAGAATGCACACTACAGGGATCTCGCAAATTAGAAGAAATACAACGATGATTAAATTAGAGAAAAGTTGCGCCTTGCTAAATCCTTCGACGTCATGTTTCCAAATCTAAAAAAATCCGATTATTTCCGAAGATATTCGGGAAAAAACGATTTTTTCCGATTTCGTTTTTGTTTTTTTCTGACTTTATTTGAAAAGATATGACATTGCAAATTTCACATTCCCATTGCTAGTTTTCCTGCTCTTCAAGTTGATGTAATTAGATTTTCAATCTGACGTTTCGTTTCTTAGCAACCATCATCAACTTTCTTTTTTCAAATGGTCGAGAAAATTTGTTTTGTCCTAAAAAACTCTAATTTCAATACTAAATTCAACGACATATCGCTTCTTACATTTAGCCGACGTTTCGGATGAAAAAAACCATCATCAATGTTATTTGATGATGATTACGATGGAACGAAACGTGGGATCAAAAATCTAATTTCGTCATTAGGTAGAGGACAAAAATTGGCATAGGAACGTGAATTTTAATGTGATCTATCATCTTTATTAAAATCTGAAAAAAAATAATTATGTTTTAAATTTCAAGAATTCGTAGATTGCAATTATTGATTTTTTTCAGGCTTTAATAATGAAAGTTGATCAAAATAAATTTCACACTCTAATATAATTTTGCCTCCTCTACATGATGACGCAATTAGATTTTTGATCCGACGTTTCGTTCCTTCGTAATCATCATCAAATAGAATTGATGATGGTTTTTTTTATCCGAAACGTCGGATAAATGTAAAGAGCGATATGTTATTGGATTTAGGATTGAAATTAGAGTTTTTTAGGAATAAAAGAAGTTTTTTCGACTATTTAAAAAAACAAAGTTGATGATGGTTGCTAAGAAACCAAACGTCAGATTAAAAATGTAATAACATCAACTTGAAGAGCAGGAAAAGTGGCAATGGCAATGTGAAATTCGCATTGTCATATCTTTTCAAATAAAGTCAGAAAAAAATAAAAACGAAATCGAGAAAATTCGGGTTTTCTCAAATATCTTCGGAAGTAATCGGATTTTTTTAGATTTCGAAGCATGAAGTTGTAGGGTTCGGCTAGGCACACCTTTTCTCTAATTTAGTCATATTTGTAGCTCTTCTGGTTTGCGAGATCCCTGTACTGTGCATTCTTATATGGGACACCGTGTATATGAGAATGAATGAGCGAATAAATGACAGAATAAATGTGTTGTATATACTATACATGTTTTGTGATAGTCCCCATAGATTAAGTAACGTGAAATGGAGTTTTTCTGACAGTCTTTTCTCCATAGTCAAATACCTGCTAAAATTTTCGCTCCTTAAAAGCATAGCATACATAAGAAAATAGGCATCCGTAGGTAATCCAAAGATCAAAACGCTTGAAAGGATATTATCCTAAGTAAGCTAAGTTGCCACGAACCTACACGTAAACAGTCTTAATAACATAACATCTGTTAACATATTATTAGCATGTTGCGTAACCCTGCTGTTAGCCCATACGGGCCAGTTAGGGATTGAAACTCAATATGTATTTAGTATAGAGCTGTATCAGTAGTATTAGGGCACTATTGTAAAGGAAACAAACAAATAAATATGATGATTGATTGATTGATATCAGAACAAAACAGAATATCACAAAACCTACAATCAATACCAGCAGAACCAACGAAAAACGGAAACACGACCGTCCCGTATGACTGCTGCTTCGATACTAGTGCATTTTGTTTCCAATTTTGAAATGTTATTTATGTTTAAAAAATTATGTTGTTGATGTTCATTCGAAAAACCGCAAATATTAGAACTTTGCATCAATTGTGCCAAAAGTTTGAATCTCTAGTTTCAACTTTGTAAAGAAATGAGCATCTGCGAAATAGATCATGAAAGCTAGGAGTTCTTACCAGCAAATAATTTCGGTACAAAATCTTATTTTTCACCATTTTTTCAAGAAAATAAACAATTATTTTTGGTCTAATTTGAAGTAAAAACTGCTGCGAAATTAAAATTTCATTTAATTCCATTAAGTAAAAAACTTGGTACGGACTTAATTGTGACATTGTGTATTTTTCAAAAGCTCTTTTCATCCTAAATAAGCTGTGCTCCATTAAAAAGAATTTCAAATGACTTTGATCAGCTATTGTAAGTTATTTAAATTTAAATGAAAGCTCACGATTGATTATTATTTTTGTTATTATGATTATCAGTATTACTACTAATCATTGTGAATGTTAATCATATTATTATTATTATATTTAATAATAGAAGAGCGTAAATTACTTTTGTGTTATTTCAGTTATTTAGGTTTGCTAAAAGAGGATAGCTACTAAAGATTAATAGCATCCAATTCCCCAAGACAACAAATGCCGACGACAGATGAAATATGAGGGCGGCCATAACGGCCAAGAAGTATGAGGGCAACATTTCTCGGATCGACAAGCCGATAATGTCTTAGATCAAGGAAAATTGATATGTCTAGATATTTGGAAGCATATGTATTTTTCTAATAGAATAAGAAACAGAGAAAAACTTCGGGAAAAATGGGTCAAGGCAAGTTAATGCCTATATTTTTTTTGCTGCGGGTCTTGCCACGAAATGTATTTATATTTGTCAATTTCGCTTAATTAACTGTATCAAATTCTAATAGTCACATATTGCTCAATTCACAAGTAAACGTTTCTGTAGCCAATTTATTCTACTGAAGGAGCCTTTTATACTTCTGATTTACAGATATTACTGCTCTAGCCTATTTGTCGTATGTGTGTTCGATGGCTAGGAGGAAAACTCTGAATGTCTTTATCCTAACTACAATAGCTTTAGTTATTGTTAAGGCATAGCATTTATTCAAGTTTACGAAAGACTCCACAACGGAGAATACATGTTTAGCGTACCTCGCATTATTCCTTTTTCTTGATTATCCGATGAACGGTCATGGCCATGTGTATTATCCAACGTCCTCTCTTTGTTCTCTTTGATTGTGCTACGGTGACGGTGCCGGTGGTTCAAATTTAATGCGAATTCGCCGCCAAATGCTAAATAATTTGTCAGCTTGGGATCGCTTTTTTATAATGCAATAGGCAATCTGAAAGGCTAGCATGTTATTGTCGTTATGATTGAAATTGTTTTTGTTTTGTAATCATTGCAGTCCAGTTCACAATTTTGTTTCCCAATGAATTTTTAGTAAACGTCTCTGTTACTTCGTTAATGAAAATTTTACAATATGCGAAGGGGCAAATACAGAGTTAGAGCGTTTAAATAAGAATTACACTAGACCAAACCATGTTGTAAAAAAGAGGAGCGCACCATTATTGTAAACAACCGGGATAGGAGAAAAGTTTTTAAACGCCGAGCTTCCCGACAAGATAGATTATATTCCAGGGATCATTGTAATGTAATATCGATATTGAATTTTCTCATAACATCGTTCCTTTTCTGTAACATGTTAATAAGAAGTGACACACACATTAGCTCCGTGTAAAATATAAGAAGATCAGTTGTTCATGACTTAATTTTGGGAACCTTAAATTTATCTTCGTTGATTTTCGCACATTTTTTTTATTTAGCATTAATATTAATATCAAAGTAACAATACTTCTCTTCGGGTTTAATTAGAACCTTGAAGCAAATGTAACTGGTTTCTCAGATGTATTCGGTAAAATATGGGAAAGTACTGCTCCAGTTGTATTAAGGACTGGCATCGGCTGCTAATGATAATGGTATAAGCACATAGCAATTAATCAAAGGCAACTTCACCCTACCTTGACATTCCTCTGATCAATTACGTTGTACGCCCTTTTGTGATATAATTGAGTAGCAAGATTTTTTAGAAATTTTCCACAATAATTTAGCTCAACTAACTTTTGAGTTCCAATATGCCATTTGGCTTTCTTGTGTTTCTAATGGCGTTTTAAAATTATTTCGGCTCTCTTAAATTTTCCACAAAATTGAATTCTTGCCTTTGTATTTCATCAAGAAAAACCGCATATACTAGGTATATCTTCTAACGTTTCACATGTCCATGGAAAATGTTAGACCTCGATATTCAGTATTTAAAATGAAAATCTGGCAGCTGCTCTGCTCGGACCCGTCAATTATTGACTTTATGTGAACATTTATTTAAAAACTTTCAATCGTTCGACTTCACAATTAAGTTTCTTCAGGACGTTTTTCATCACTTTTTGCAATTATTTCCACAGGACTGTAGTTGGGATCATTATTTCAGTCATTACTTTTTTCCAATGGTAAATCATGGGCAGGTGTAATATTATACCGTGGGCGTACAAGGAAAACCCTGTAAGTCCAAAAACTAAAAACGTGAGAAAAAGTGGTTTTAATGTTTGAAGTGCTATATAAAATCCAAGTTTAATTTCCATGTTGTCTATAACCCATTTTTAGGCGATGGCATCTATTTGGGGCTAAGTTAGGTTATACTGAAATATAGGGTTTTTAAAAAGAAATTGTTTATTGACATTTTCTTATAGTAATAGGACTTAATGGATTTTTCTGATAAATTACTTCATTAGTTATTGGATTTTTCTTGATGAGCTTCTCTACTTTTTCTGGACAAAATAATGAGCCAAAGACTCACTATCGGAGTCGGAATCGATTTCTACATCGGTAGTTCCCACAGTTGCTTCTTGACCATTTTTGCCGAGGAAAGAAACTGGTACCATCCATGAAATTCGCAGGCAATTGCACCCCTTTTGCACAGTTTCAGAAGATCTTCTTTCTACTTTGTGCTTATCGGTAATAAGTTTCTATACAATTTTTTAAATTGTTTTGGAATTTCTGGTGGTATACCTTTTCCCCAAATTTTTATAACTTTGTATTCGCTGCTATGTTAGTATTTACAGTCGATAAGATCGGGTTCTTGGAATACCGTAAACTTTTAATCAGCAGCCAATTCACTGTTTTCCCCTCTATAGCCTTGGATCTGTTTTTTTTATCAGCTAATCGGACATTTTCTTTAAATCATAAAATACATTAAAATTTAGTTCTCGGACATTGTAAGGTTCGCTGTGCTTATTACGATTCCTTTTTGATCTTGCAATGCGGAAAATATTAATCTAATTTTTAATGGTATACACTGGTATGTACAGGGTCATTTTTTATTATTTTCCCACCCCCCTTAACTTTTTTGTGCCACTGTTTAGAAAAAAGATGTAAATATAAAAGTTGTAGTGCTGGAGAAGTAGTTCTCAGAAAACATATTTTTGTCTATACAGGGTGTTGCAAAAAGTGCGAAAAACAAAAAATATATTTTTTTTAAATGGGACACCCTGTATATTTCTCCCCAGGACGAAAGATCTTTATTCTCCGATTACAAAAATATATAATTTGTCTACATTTGCTTAAGCCATTTCCGAGCTATTTGCCTTTAAAAGTTGACAAAGCATGAATTCAAACCAATCGAAGTAGCCTTGCTCGCCATTAAGAAAAATATGAAATGTGTCAAAATAGCCGTGAATGACAGTGACAAAAACAGCTATTATGTCAAATTATTGGCTCTATTTTTTATGAAGGTTCCCTAACTGGCGAAAGATATTTACAATTTTTAAATCAGGAAACAGAGATTCTCTTGGTATGCTTCCAATTCGCCAATCTGCTCAAATAATAGGCGGCGAACCGTCCACTGGCCACCGAACAAGGGCATCTAACGCCCTTAGATGCGTTTTTGTGGGGATATTTAAAAACAAAGTTTATGCTCAGAGAAGTGCCATTATGAAAGAGCTCAGGGTGAGAATTGTATACTATATAAACAACCTTAACCAGAACAATCCAATTTTTATTACCCATGCAACAAATAAATTAGAAAGCGACTTCCGAGATTGTATCAATAGTGGGCATATTCAACAATATTTGAAATACTGAAGTTTTTATTATCAAACATGTTAAGATACGAATTTGTATATAATAATAAAAAACTATTAGAACAATGATTTATTTTATTTAAATCAACTTTTAAAGTTAAATAGCTCAGAAATGGCTTAAGCAAATGTAGACAAATTAAATATTTTTGTAATCGGAGAACAAAGATCTTTCGTCCTGAGGAGAAATATACAGGGTGTTCCATTTAAAAAATATATATTTTTTTGTTTTTCACACTTTTTGCAACACCCTGTATAGACAAAAAAATGTTTTCTGAGAACTACTTCTCAAGCACTACAACTTTCCTATTTACATATTTTTTCTACACAGTGGCACAAAAAAGTTAAAGGGGGTGGGAAAATATAAAAAATTACCCTGTACTTTTTTGCATGTTCAATTGCGCTATGCATTGAATTCGCTTCCATATAGGAATGTCCGCTCTTAAAAAATGTGTGTTCAATCACCTCAATATGGCTCACATGCACTAAATAAAACAATATGGCTGACACATGTTGATTTCTGTTTTGTCCTCCACATGTGTCCGACCAGAGCGAAACTTCTTTTATGTTTAGTGGTAATTTTTTTAAGTATTTGAAAAGACAGGAGCCGATTTTAGAGCTTCCCCTTTTCCCATTTAGCTCGGTCCAACAAATGCAAAAATCATTATTTGGAGGAGCTGATTCATAAGTGGTAAGATTGTAAACGCAATTTTTTCGCGAATAATACATTAGGTTAGTTAGTTAGTTAGGTAGTTTGAATAATAATAAAATAATTCTATTAAATTTCTTGTTATGGGTTAGTGAAAACAATAATACCTTCGTAGTTTGGATGCTGTAATGAATCGTCGCTGTCTTGCACATAAGCCGCCTTTATTTTTTTCGGATCTGGATTTTTATCCACAATAATGACTTTTTCATGATTTGTAGAACTTCCTAAAAATAAGTAATTTTATGAAGAACTTTTAATTTTAAAAAAGGCCGATTCAGAATTTAAATCCCATAAAAGATAGAAAGTGAGTAAGCCTTCGTGCCTTCTCCCAGTTCTTGGACTGAACGGTTACAGTCTACTAAATTATTGGCAACACAATTATCATGATCCATTTCATCATTTTAGGCTACAGCTCTATTTCCATCCATCGTAGAAGACTCTGACATAAAAACGCAAAAATCTATTAAGTCCAGAGTAAGCAGGTATTTGAAATAAAAAGCAATTAAGTTCAATGAAAAGTAAAATATCCATAATAATAAATTCTCCTGCACAATAATTAGTGATTAAATATTATTTTCGGTTTAGTTTCAAGACATTAATATGTCATAGTTACTTTCCTGCAATCATTACCTCTCCAGACGAACCTTTCTTTATTCCCGCAAAAAATCCGAAAATTTTCACACACTTTGTTTTCACAATTATTATCTCTCACTTTTTCACAGCTAACATTATTTTCTTTGTTCTAGAATTCAAAATGAAAAATAGTCTTAAACAAAGTAACGATCCGGTCACTATCGGAGAACACCAATAAATGACAAGTGTTTTTCTAACCTTACTTATCTTTGGACTTAATAGGTTTCTCCAGACTGTCAAATAATTCATCTTAGACGGAATACCTGCCATCGTACTAACACCCGTTTTTCCAGGCTTTTCTCTCTGTCTTACGAAAAAGGGATTTACCCATCTTCTTGGAAAGTCGTTCGAGTGCAACCTGTTCCGAAAAAAGGCAAAACCACGCCCTCAATTGCCTTGCTTCCAATAATCTCCAAAGTTCTGGAACGTATAGTCGATCAGCAACTACTCAAGTACCTCGAGAACAATAAAATAATCAGCGATAATCAATATGGCTCTCGCAAAGAGAGATCGACAGAAGATATATTGGCCCAAGCCACTCATATATGGAGTAGGGCAACTGAGAACTACGAAGAGTCTCGAGCGATTGCGTTGGATATTTCGATGGCATTCGACAGAGTCTGGTATGACGGACTGCTCAACAAACTGCCATCCTTCGGACTGCCAGTTTCTCTCTGCGCCTTGATTGCCTGTTTCATTAAGAACCGATCTCTACACGTTGCAGTTGATGGACACATCCCGGACATATTCACCATAGACGCGGGCGTGTCTCAGGGCGCAATGCTTTCACCAACTCTATTCCTCATCTATATTAATGACCTGCTGACCGAAACGAATAATCCTGTTTACAGTTCTGCAGATGATAGTATACCCTTGTCTCCCAATTTAGATCAGAAAAACCTTTACCAGCGACTGAAACTTATCACCGCAGACAGAAGCCGATTACAGGAATTAATCGAAACCTGGAGAAAGTTCAAACTTGGGGCGACATAAATTTGGTCCAGTTCAATGCATCAAAGACCCAAGCAGCCACGTTCACCAAGAGGGCCAATACGGCAGACCCTGTCATTATTAGGGCAGGATCGACCATTCCTTTATCCTCGTCAATCGGACTGCTGGGTGTCTCGGTCAACAGTAATATGTCCTGGCATGACCACGTTGCTAACATCGCAAAATCAGCCTCCCAGAAGGTTGGTGCGCTATTTTGCAACAAA